>CAKAOH010020616.1:0-24229 GCA_916701665.1 Sebastiscus tertius
GAAGAGAGGAGAGGAGACGGGAGGAGACGAGACGAAACGAGACGAGACGAGAGGAGAGGAGAGGAGAGGAGAGGAGAGGAGGAATCAGTAGAGGTGAGGAGAGGAGAAATCAGGAGAGGTGAGGAGAGGGGAGGAGAAGAGAGGAGAGGAGAGGAGGAATCAGGAGAGGTGAGGAGAGGAGAGGAGAGGAGAGGAAATGAGAGGAGGGGACAGGACGGGAGAGGAAGAGAGGAGAGGAGACGGGAGGAGACGAGACGAGACGAGACGAGAGGAGAGGAGAAGAGAGGAGAGGAGGACTCAGTAGAGGTGAGGAGAGGAGAAATCAGGAGAGGTGAGGAGAGGGGAGGAGAAGAGAGGAGAGGAGAGGAAAGGAAAGGAAAGGAGAGGAGGGGAGGAGAGGAGAGGATGAATCAGGAGAGGAGAGGAGAAGAGAGGAGAGGAGAGTAGGAATCAGGAGAGGTGAGGAGGGGAGAGGAGAGGAGAGGAGAGGAGAAATCAGGTGAGGAGAGGAGAGGAGAGACAAGGAGAGAAGAGAAGAGAAGAGGAGAGGAGAGGAGAGAAAGGTAGGAGAGGAGAGGAGAGACAAGGAGAGGAGAGGAGAGGAGAGGACAAGAGAAGAGAAGAGAAGAGAAGAGAAGAAGAGAGGAGAGAAAGGGAGGAGAGGAGAGGAGAGGAGGGGAGAAGAAGCCATAGCTCCATTGTGATGCTGAGCGCAGCTGATAATCCACACATAAATAGAAACTGTGAACAAAAAGGAAACACAGCATGCAGAAGAATATGTGCTAAGCCTTATTTGGACGCTCATTGTTCGCTGCTTGTCATCTTCTGTGGATGGAGGAGAGGAGGAGAGGAGGAGAGGGGAGGAGTGCTGCTGGGCCGGCACGCCGCCAGATGCAAATATTGTGGAATAAATGGTGCTAAAGCTCAACTGTGCCACTTTGCACCTAAGCCTGTGTTGAATTAACACTGTTATCATAAACAAAACATTATGTTAGTGTGGAAGTGGGTTGAGCGTCGACAGATGGTTAAGAGCATTAGGGAGATACCTGCCAAAGGGCGCCTTTCACCCCCTGTTTGGGATATTAAAATTCACAGGCGAGCCATGGCTGCAAAAGCGCCCGTGGCATATGGCCCGGTAAATATTGACTGATATTTTAATTACCCTTTGCATAATCTAATAATTAATCACAAACATTACAGTTTCACCTTTCCCCGCCGCTGCTTCACGGGTTCAGAATCACTCTCTGTGGAGACTCAGGATGAAGTGCTGTCACATCGAGGAGGCGATGGTTAACGTCCAAGTATTCAGATCCTTAATTCAGCAAAAGGCAAATACTACAATAAAAACATATCGCATTAAAAAGGAAGCCCTGGATTAGTGGTCATGGTGCAAAATGCCACCTTTTATAGTGTTATATGTATTATTTCATTATTACTGGTTAATGTGTTTGCAGGATTTTCATGTTGCACCTGGTTTGAGGTGGAACACATTTATATACTGTTGGGTAGGCCAGACGTATTATATTAAATAACATGATCATGGATTTTGGATGCAAAATCTCCAAAGTAGAATTATTAAAGGTGCACTTCACCAGTTTTGCATGTTAGGTCAATTCACTCGTCAGGAGGAGTCCTACTCAGCCTGTGAAAACAGTTGTTTTATATCTTTTTTGACACTGGAGGGAGCTTTACAAAGTACAATTAAAGGCATGGTGGGCGGTCTTGAGAAACCAGCAAGAGTACACTAGATTTTTAAAAATGATCCAACCGAAAAAACCCAGCCCAGTGTTGCCAACTCTTTTCCAATGAAAGTAGCTCCAAAAGTCCCTAAATCCAGCGAGAAAGTCACCAAGTCGCTTGAGATTGGAGGCACAAAAACATAGCAGAAAGCCTGTGTTACAAACTGGGGTCAGGTGTTTAAAAGACACGGGCTTTACCAGGCAGGAAGGGCAAAAAAACAAAAAAAAACAGATGCCATCGGTTAATTAATGGGAAATATAGGATCGAACATTTTGTAGGGACTAAATATACTAAATAAATACCACTGACTAAAAGTCAGGATGAAATAAACAAAGATCTATCTCCTCTAATGTATGAAACAGTAGCAGAAGTTGGGTCGAGTGTACGGGTGTGTAGTACTGAACGATCTCAGCAGGGAGCGCATAAAGCTACGGTAAGCCTCGAGGGGAAAACATGTCATTCAGTCACCATGTGCACAGTATTTTAAACTTAGTCACATGTCATGTTCTACCTGCTTCGAATGTTATGGTTAAATTATCATTATCATTATCAGCCTCACAGATATGGGTTAGAAGGGGCCTGCTACACCTACTAGTAGGTTCAGAAGGCTCATTATCATCTATTCATGTGATTGATCAAGACAACACCGACCTCTAGTGGCCATGCGTTGCATCAATTGGCCGTGCTTTTTTTTTATAAATCTGCCTCCATCAAGTCCTCAAACTTTATGTTAGGGCCAATACTAAATCTCAGGATTAACCCTTTAAAGTCTCCCTGTGGAGTTTTAGGCCACTAGTAGCACCATGGAGCAATGTTTTTACGAGTGGGTTTCAGTTTTGCAGACGTCTGTGCGTCTTCAAGCTTCTGATTGAAGGCGCACATTTACACTACAGTACATGCACAAGCTGTGGGCACCGCGACTCACATCATGCCATCAGTTTCACGACATTCCACTGATCAGCAGTGGCAGTAACACGCCAACAAACGCAGCAATACGCCAACAAAGGCAGTGAAGAAGAAGACTACTAGAAAGCAAACACGGATGCAAACAATGCAAGTTTTGATAGATCCAGACCTGGTTACTTTGGTCCTGCAACATATGTATGTACAACTGTGTACATTGTCATGTAAAGCAGTTTAATCTATATAAATACATTTGCCTTGCGAACAGATTAATATAGAAGTTAAAGGGATTAGAGGTTAGAGTTGAAGGAACTCTATTTAACCGATTTGACTAAATGCGCTCGTAAGTCCTGAGTGTTTTTACTGTGCGCTACGCAACACATAAAAAAGGTTACAAGGGGATTTTTTAAATCATTTAAACCAAGTAATAAAATGTCACATCTCACAGGAATTTGGTGGCAAAATGGAAATATTTTCCACAAAAGCAAAAGTCCCTTTGAAAACTCTTGACGGTGTGTTCTATGGATTACCCAGAATACCTGGGAAATTGTTAATGGCAAATTTTTCATGTACTTTTCAATACTGTGAGCGGCATTTACTAAATCGTTTGGTTAATTTGGGTGACCTGACCCTTTAGCACTTGAATAAATGGACTTAATTACTTTCCTCCACTGATGTTTCATTTCTCTTTGACATTCTGATTATGACCTTCACTTTGTCTCCTATTCCGGTGGTGCTTTCAGGGACGGTCTGCTATACATATAATTGCTAGATTCTCTATGTGTGTGTATGTGTGTGTATACACATACTGTACAGGTGTGTGTGTGTGTGTGTGTCGTGGTGTTTTGCATTCATGTTTCTGCATCCTGTAAAGGGATTGTATCAAAGGAAAAGCTCAGCACAGAAACTGGGCTCAGAGTCAAAACGGGCTCAGAGATACTACACACACCTGGCAGCAGCGTACTGTACATCCTACTGGAGACAGGATGGAGAGGGTTGGGGATGGAGAGGGGGGGGGGGTTGGAGCATGTTGCACTGAGTGGGTGCGGAGGAGCGGGTGGGCGGATACGCTCCGTGTCGCACATCAAACTCCTCGCAGGTCAGAGGAGTTCAGAGGAGGCATGTGCAAGCAGAAGAACCCAGCGCCGGCTCAGCATCCAACAACTTAGCATGCAAGAGAGGGCGAGCAGATGAGAAACAGCGAGAACCGTGTAGCGCTTTGCCAACCTTTTCTGGAAAAAAAAAAAAAGGCAGCAAGCAGCTTCTTCTGCTTTCTCTCGTTGCTGTTTCGGGGCAGGCTGTCAGTAAGGCTGTTAAAATATTGAGCAACACTCCAGCAACAGTTGGATGAACAGAAACCTGCTGTGTATATTGTTCTACTGTGATTGCATGAAATTCCCCTCTAATTGCTCTTGTTCCTCAGCACAGGCCAAACGGCTGATATTGAGAACATCTGAGGGCTTTCAGCGTGTGTGTGAGTGTGTGTGTGTGTGTGTGGACTTGGAGGACAGCCTGGAAAATGGGGCTGTGAGGTTTGACAGGTTGGAGGGCTGATTGTAGCTTTCACCTGTGACTTCACATAGGTAATTGAGCTTTTAACAGAATCCATAAAGCTGCCATATGGGAGCCACACAGACCGAATGGCGGGTTGTTACTGCATATCACAACCGCAGACTGTATGCAAAGACGGACGACGCATTTCCACTTCCTCCCACTGCGCAGAAGTGAAGCCAAAATATCCCGGATACGGGAGCTGCCATGTTGAGATTTTGATGTAATTTGGAGCCCGAGTCTGCGCTGTAGTGATCAAGGGGAGTGGGGGATTGGGGAGTTGGTGGAGAGGACGCGTTATCAAGGTCACCCCCTTGAACCAATTGCGTGGCGCAGCTCGACAGCGAGAGAGACTCACGACTCAGACGCTGCCAATCATGACGCCTCGCGCCCTTTATGGCACACGGTAGAGGTTTCAGTTGGTTGCAATCTGCAGCCTCACCGCTAGATGTTGCCAAATCCTACACACTGCATGTTTAAGTAAAAAGTAAGTAAGTAAGTATTATTAGCAAAATATACTTAGAGTTTCAAAAGTAAACGTACTCAATATAGAAAAATGTCCCCTTTAATTATTATTATTACTGAATTGTTACCTCCGCCAAGGCCGAAGGCCTAGGAAGGAGGTTATGTTTTCGGCGGTGTTGGTTTGTCTGTTTGGAGGATTACTCCAAAAGTCCGCGATGGATTTGAATGAATTTGTTTGGAGGGGTGGGGTGTTGCACAATGAACAATCCATTTGATTTTGGTGGCGATCCCGACCATGATCTGGCTTTGGGATTTTTTTTAAAACTCTGGTCAGCCTGTGCATTAACACCACAGGCTTTAGGACATGCGCAGTGAAACTGATGACACTTTCATGACGCGTCACCCTGCCTCTTTCCTTCTGCCTGCAGAGGAACAGAGAGAGAGCAGGGGGGTGGAGGGTGGGGACACCTGTAAATTTGGTGTTTTTTTCACATTAAACTCACAAAATCTGAAATTACAGTCGAGTTCGACCAAAGTACACTTGGTGATTGTTGGAAAGAGTAACAACGACAGTTTAGGTGAGTTTTACTTTGTTTCTTTCCAGTTTGAATGAAGTGTTTTACGATGCTCCGCTATGTACAGCTGATCTCAACATATACAAAAATACACGTGGACGATGATGCAAGCTGAACGGAGAGGGGGGGGGCAATCGTACTCGGGCTGCGTGGCGGAGGTCTCTGCTCTCAGAGTGCCATTCTAGTTAGATTAATACTGCTGCTGATGTATTAATGTGTAAGTAGCATTTTACCTTTGTAGCTGGTCAAGATGGAGCCAGTTTTAATGACTTTGTGTACTGTTTGGTAGTTTAGCCTACTACAGTTTGTATCAAACGGTACACAATCCTATTTTCATCCTGTGTTTTGTATAAACATCTTTTGTAAAGTAACTGCAGCTGTCAGATAAATATAGCGGAGAAAAAGCACAATATCTCCCTCTGAATGGTAGAGGTAGAAAATGGCATGAAATATAAATACTCAAGTGAAGTACGAGTACCTCAAATTTATACATGAGTATATGTACTTACCTTTAGTTACATTTACCAATGGTTTTTAGATTAAAGACAGAAGGCCCTCTTACTACACTGACGGTAAACTCAACAGCCAGATAGACTTCATATTTTGGATTTGACTGACTGTTTGTTTTTCTTTTCTTCCCAAAAATCTGCTCATTTAGTGCTTTTACATGCTCGCTGACTAAACCTTTCCCAACCTCCATCTGGATAGCGTTGCGTCCGAGCACGGTTGTTTCTTTGTTGTTACCAAAACGGGGCTTTTTCACATTAGACATTTTGACATGTGACAGTGGGAAACACGCACAGGTGTAAATAATAATAAAATGCTTGATGGCTGGATTTCATCTAGCTGCTTCGGTTTCACAGCTTTACTGGAACGCTTGAATAGAACGGAGCCGTCATTATTAATGTTATTAGTAACACCTGTGTTGCTCCTACAATGACAAGTCAAAATGTCTGATGTGAAACAGGACTATGAATCAGACTCATACAGCTTTTGTTCTTTCAATACAATAATTCATCTATGAGCTACTGCAGTGGTAACTTAGTTGGTTTGTGGCCCATTTATATCCATGAGAGTCTACTCTCTTTTTAGTGTGATTTACCTCTGTTTCATTTGAATAAGAGACATGAATACATTACAGATTGAGGTAATTATAGAAGTCAAATCCCTCCAGTACATCAGAAGAAAAAAAAGAAGAAAGCTTGAAAAAAGAAACATAATTTGGAGCAAATTCTTCTGCTTTCCTATACTGTTAATAATCTGTTCTGATTTATAATCCATCCCCCTGTGGGAGCGTCGACCCCCTGGGTTAGGAACCACTCAGTTTTGGTATGTCTCATCTTTCTGCGTACTATAAGTTGTATTTAGTCAATATTCAAGTTTACCACAGAAATAGAAAGTGATATACAGCAGGTACGTTTGACTAGAGCAGTGGGTCCCAAACTTTTTCATGTCAGGGACAATCTAAACTGACACAAATTAGAGAACAACGATGCGAATACAGTGTGTTCTGTGTTACTGAATCTCACATGACTTCAATGTGACTCACCATGAATCCAACCGATCATCAGTTTCTATACCGGTCATGTCTCGAGTCCACAGAAATTAGTGTTATACTGCCCTCTACTGGATTATAAAAGAACATTGTGTTTATATTGTGGAGCAGTTCATGCTATGAATCTATACGATTTTAAACCACAGTATATAAAAGAGAGCTGTCAATCGATTAAAATATTTAATCATGATTAATTAATACAAAAATCTGTTCAAAATGTACCTAAAAAACATCTTATCAACGTGGGAGTGGACAAATATACTGCTTTATGTAAAAGTATGTATATATTTATTATTGGAAATCAATTAACAACACAAAACGATGACAAATATTGTCCAGAAACCCTCACAGGTACTGCATTTAGCATAAAAAATATGCTCAAATTATAAAATGGCAAACTGCAGCAACAGGCAACAACAGCTGTCAGTGTGTCAGTGTGCTGACTTGACTATGACTTGCCCCAAATAGCATGTGATTGTCATAAAGTGGGCATGTCTGTAAAGGGGAGACTCGTGGGTACCCATAGAACCCATTTACATTCACATATCTTGAGGTCAGAGGTCAAAGGGGACCCCTCTGAAAATGGCCAGTTTTTCCTCGCCAAAATTTAGTGCAAGTTTGGAGCGTCATTTAGCCTCCTTTGCGTCAAACTAGTATGACATGGTTGGTAAAAATGGATTCCTTTGGCTTTTCTAGTTTCATATGATGCCAGTATCTTCACTCTAGCTTTAAAACTGAGCCCGCTACGACCTCCAAAAGATCAATTGCGTTCATGAAATTAGCAGCATTAAAATTAATTCACACATAAAGCGTTATTATTATCCCGTTAAGAGCACCGTGGAGAAAACAAAAGGCGAGATTCATTTTCCAGCTTTCCATCTTTCAGAGTTTATTTTTCTAATATTTATTTATATCACAAAAAGTCTTCAAAATGCAGACTAGGATCTGTATAGAAACTGTACACAAAAGCAAGGCACTATACACTGTGGACTTTAAAAATCAAATACATTTCATCATCACTTTATAGCCTGCATCCTCTCTTCTATCACAAACAATAATGACACTCAACGAAAGCTGCATCATTTGTAAATGGCAAAATGGTGAACTGTACAGCAAAAGAGAGAGCATCCTGTAATATCCAGTATTTTATCAACATATGACACAAACGTCCTCCACATTAATTACACTATTTATTCAGTCATTTTTTTTTTTTTAGCTCGGTGAATATTCACGATAAAAATTTACTATATGGATTTTTGATAAATATAAATTATTTGTAATGCACAAAACATACATAGAGGAGGAGGAGTAGCAGGGAGTCTGACGTGGAGTGTGCTGAGCGGGCTGGCGGGCCTGCTCCCCACTAACAGATGGCTGCATGGCTGACAACGTAAGGGCACTGAGCTGTTCTGCTACATATGTACATACATTGAATTCAATAACGTTCTTGGACCTGGACGTCATTTTTGAAACTTCAAAGCTTCAAGACTTTAAAGAAGAGCTGTAACGCATTCGCTCAGAAGTGCATCCGCCTCCATCTGTTTTCCTACTTACACAACCAAAATATCGAGACAACAACTGGAAGGAGCCGACACACACCTCTCGTTCATTGATCACCTCTTCAGCGCTTTCTTTCCTTCCTCCCCTTCGTCCGTTCGTCTGTTTTACGGGGTTACCTCAGGAGTGGCAGCTCCTGAGCCTCTGTTGTGTCCAGACGTGAATAGGGGGACAAAAGGAGACTTAACAACATCCTGGTGTCTCCCAGGTCAGCTGCTCTCTGTTTAGAAAAGTCCTTTGGCTTTCTTCACGTTCACCTGCTTCCAGCCGGGCAGACCCCCGTACTCCCCTCTGGTCATCTCCAGGGCCTTCTGTGGGAGCAGCCAAGCACACAATCAGCATGAAGCAGCAGTCACGACAAAGTTTACCACATAGAATGTTCACAATTTCAAACCGACACATCCTGCAACTCGCATGGTGAGGAATGAGTAAACACACTCATGCGTCGGTAAGATTAAGAACGTCATTCTTCAATTCACATCTCCGGTAAAATATAGTCAGAGAGCTCCAGGATTCATCCACACCGGCTCGCAGATTATGAGTGAACAGCATGCTAATAAACAAACGAGAGCAGTTTTTTGTCAAAGAATGATGAAGAAGAAAGAGAGAGAGAGGGAGAGAGAGAAAGCACTAGTCCAGGCCATCCATGCTCAAGTCCGATGACTCACCTTCCCATTAGCCCCTACACCCTGGAGGGTGAAATGAATGAAGTAGACAAGTTCACAAAAAGACAAGAGGATGGTAGAACATGATGAAAGATTGTGAAAAGAAAGAGGAAGAGAGCGATAAACAAATAGGGAAATCTGCAAAAGCTGAATGATGCATATAGCCGTAGAAAAGTCAGGAAGAACATAACATATTCCCAGAAAAGTTGTATAGAGTTCAAGTTAAAGGATTAGGCCTGTCTTATTCCATATTCTTCTGTACATGTTTTCGGCACTTGTAGAGCCCAAAAAGTTGTTCAAATTATTTACACGTCCAGCAAAC
The DNA here is from genome assembly GCA_916701665.1 of Sebastiscus tertius. NCBI lineage: Eukaryota > Metazoa > Chordata > Actinopteri > Perciformes > Sebastidae > Sebastiscus > Sebastiscus tertius. The sequence continues at coordinate 9,334 of CAKAOH010020616.1, forward strand.
AAAGAGCAACATCAATTTTGAGTCATGTTTCTGGCCACTCTCTTTTAGCTCCGTTTTTGGTCTCCACCAACTCCTGAGACCAATATCTGTCTCTTTAGCTGCTAAATGCTCCACTATGTTCACCAGACTGTTGCTTCAAATTATATTTTGCAATCAGATTTAGCAGTAATGAAATACTTTTAGCCCAGAATCATCACATTATCATTAGCATGCAGACTTTGAAGAGACGTTGCCTTGAATTGGCGTCTGTGGTGTGATGAGATTGATCCAACATTGAAAGTGAATTTTTCTGGGGGGGTTTTCCTGTAAATTTATGAATTTATAATCTAAGAATATTACATTTTTTTTTCTCGTAAATTTGTTACTTTTTTCTTGTAAATCTATTACTTTCATCTCAGAGAATATCCAGAATTTTTACTTGGAAATTTATGGATTTAATCTTGGAAATCCACCTCCCCGAGCTTTATTACCTAAAATGGCCTTAATCGCCGTCTCAGGCTAAATGTTTTCTCTTTTACTCATTTATTGACAATCATAATAGTTACTATCTAAATAAAAGATGCAGCGCCTTTAAAGTGACACATCAGAGACCATCTGTAGACTGCAGTTCTTACCTCAAAGTCCTCATCAGACAGGTAGACCTCCAGACGAAGAGGGTCAACGCCCTCGGGCAGGGGCCGGGCCAGGAGATCTGCCAGGGGGTACATGGTCTTACACAGCCGGGCCAACACGTCCTCCACTAGAATGATCTGGTTACACACCTCAGCCTCCTGACAACACACACACACACACACACACACACACACACACACACACACACTAAATATGTTATTTTTCAATGCAAAAAGCACCCAGAGTTGGATAGTGTGGAGAGTGGACAACAAATTTAATCAGGAAATCAATGAGGGGATAATGGCTTACACCTGGACTGACCTGTATTCATGAAAAAAAAAAGTACAAAAACAAAAAGTACACTAATGGCTACAGGCAGACACTGAGAGCAACACTGGTTCCTATCAGATGATGTAGCTGGGAGTAATCAGATAATAGGATCCGATCCACACACCCTCTCAGTGATCTCAGCGATGTCCTCTCTGTGCTCCCAGCTGGGGAACATGTTGGTGAAGGTGAGTGGCTCCAGACCGGCGTGGATCAGATACGCTTTGGGCGGCTTCTTCTCGTTCTTTTCTGTGGAAAACAAAACAATAACAGATCGGCGGTTTTAAAGCACTGTAGTTGACATTTAGAATTTTCTATTTAACAGTGTGGCTAGCACTGATGTCTGAGGATGTTCCCAACCCAACATCAGCTAATGAAAGACGTAGCTAAAATGTTAAACAGTAACAGAGAGAGGTAAATAAGGCGGCATAATGGAGCCATTGTTGGTAAAAAAAAAAAAAAAGCGAATGAATTATGAAGATTATGGGGTTAATATACCGAGAAAAAAACTTGCATATTCTCAGAGATTAAAGTCTTGGTTCTCAAGTTACCGCAGTGTTCAATGGTGATGGTGTGATGAGGTTGATCCAGCCTTGCAAAGTGAAACAATGTGGTTCCTTGACAAAGAGTTTGTTTCCTGTAAATGTGAGACTTTAATCTTACAGAATTTCTGAGTTTTATTCTTGCAAATTTATGAGTTTATAATCTCAGAGAAAGTTTTTTTCTCTTAAAGTTACGACTTAATCTTGTAAAAAAATATATTTTTTTTTCTCGGAATAATACCATCCTTCCCAGGCTTCGTAATTTTTTACCTTTTCTACCTACAATGGCCCTAATAAGCCGTCGTAGGTAAATATGTGTCAATAATAGAATGAAGCTGAATACCTCGACAGTACTGCAGCACAGTCTCCATGGCACACTTCCTGTCCGAGTCCCAGCGGATTCGGGCTGAGCCGGTGCTTTCGCTGTCTTGAGGCCACCAGCCCTGCCACAGATACACCTCGTGGTGGTTGTCCACCAGGAACAGGCCTGAACAGCAGACAGAGAGAGACAACAAGATGACGACTTTCAGAGTGAGGACCATTTCAGACGGCTAATTTGTGTGTTGCTTTTTCGCTGCGTAATATTTGCCTTCTGTGTGAAAATACTAATAAAAAAAACAACAGTTTAGAAAAAATACATTGATGTGTGAATTAATCGCAGGAAAAAAAAAGCCTCCAGTGTGTAAAGGCCTTGATGTGTGAGCATACTGTACCTGGCTGGGAAGCTGTGTAAAGGTCCTCCTGCAGGAACGGCATGGAGTTGACCTCCTTGGGGTCTCTGGCGGGGTACAGAAACTCCACAGCTGCAAACTCCCCTGAGCTGCTGCTCAACTGGTAGAGACGTGGTGAGAAGTTAAACCTGCCTGGGTCTGAGGGTCAAAGGTAAAAAAACAAAAAACGGTTAACTTCACCATCGGCAGCTGTTTACAGTGAAGAAAAAACATGTTAAGAATCAGCCTCTGGGTTTTCATGGTTCCCCCCACCTTGCAGCATGCAGTCGTACGCTTTCCTGTCCCTCCTCCCGAGAGGTTCCCAGAATCCCGTGGGCTCGCTTCCCTCGTCGCATTCCCGGATGGTCACCTTGCTGCTGCTGTGGAGGCCTGTTTCCAGAGGACAACTGCACAAGGACAAACGGCAGATAACGGAAGTATGAGAACAAATCAGAGATCTCAATTCATTTGCGAGATGATCAGTTGGTTGGCAGAAGTCAAATGGAACGGCCCCACTAGTTTGGTGTCACTTTGACTCGTGCCGACTGAACACTGAACACTGAACAAGGGGAGACGATCAAGTTTTCCACTTACTGTTCTTTGATTTTGTTGGCGGCGGTGCGCGCCACCTCTCGCGTGTGTGCCTGAGACTTGCAGCCGTGCCAGAGGAAGATGAGAGCCTGGCTAACGCTCAGCAGCACCATGGAGACCCTGGAGCGCAGGCTGCTGCAGTGACAGGCCACCTCCAGCAGGTGGCCCTCCACCTCCGCCTCCCCTCGCACAGTGTACAGACGCCAGTCACCTGAGGGGGAGGGAACAGGGGCAGAGCGAGAGGTACACATGAGTAAAAAAGTGTTTTTTTTACATTTTATTTATTCATTATTTTTTATTATAAGCCCAGAGAGGCAAGTGAAAAAAATAATTCTGGTGATTAATAATTCTTAGTCTGATCTAAATTGTGTTGTCTCCTGTGTTTAAGACTCAACAGGTGAAAAAAGGTTTTGCCAGGATCATCTTTCTTAGTTTCGTAATTTTTTTTTATACCTGTGGAACAGGTAGGAAAATGTTGTTGTTGTCAGGATCACTGTTGTAAGTGTATGTTGTCATTTCAGCCACAAGAGGATGAAGTGTCCCACCACCCCAGTGGTTCCCAATCTATATTCCTCGAAGCCCCCCTATTTGTATGTCTAAGAAAAGCTGGACCTTTAAACACACTATTGTCTTATTAAGCCTGTACAGGAAATGATGGAACAGCTGCAGAGAGTAAACTGTGTGTTTGTCGTGATGACTGATGGCTGATCTTAAAGGAGTAACGTGGGCTTACTCTGGGAGTTTTCCTCCTCCTCTTCTCTCTTCCCCGAGTGGACGACCATCCCTCCTTTGAAGCACTGCAGGAAGCACGGAGGCTCCTTACCCTGCTGCACCTGAATCTGGAGGGAGATGAAATCCAACAGGAGAGGAGTAAAGCTAAGATAAGAAAAGACAAAGAAAACAGACCTATCTATCGTTCTCCCTTTCTCTATCTTTCTAGCTTAAACACACACACACTCTTTGGTGTACCTGTGCTCCCCGCTCCTCGTCCAGCTCCACCGTCATCAGCGCAGATGTTCCTTTCTCGCTGACGGTGGAGTTGCGGCCCTGCCAGAAGAAGTAGCAGCACTTCTCCTTGCCGGCTCCCGCCGTCTTCTGCTGCTCCGGGTTCTGTCTCCTCCCGACTGATGAAGACAGATTGTTATCTTTTGTTTGTAACTAAATGATGGAACATGATCTTATAAGGAAGTGATGGATAATCTAATTTAAACTGGACAATTTGACACCTTGGAGGACTTCTCTCAGGAGTTTATGTGAGGGATAATTGTACAGCGAGCCAGTCATTGTTGTGAAAGAATCCCCGACAGGGCGATGCTGCATCTCGACGAGAAGCGGAGGGGTCTCTCGTCGCCCTTGAGGGGATTCTTTCACAACAATGACCCGCTAGCTATTACACAGCTGCTTACTGAAGAAATCAATATTTTGACACAAACACGGTCCGCCAGAGTTCGACATCAGAGCTGCGCCATAGCAACGGTCTGTTATACATAGCAACGGTCTGCTATACAGAAATTACAGACCGCAGAACGCCGTGATTGACCAATCAGAATTGAGTATTCAACACAGCCGTGTAATAATCTGTGATCTGTGAAGAGAATAGAATAGCAGCAACCATATCTTGAAATGTCTGCAAATAGAGAACGCTGGTGTCTAAATCAAAAGATGGGTGTATTCAGAGTGAGTCAGAAGTGTTTCAGAGAAGGATATGGCATGCAGTTGGAATGGCCTAGATATACAGTAACCTACAAACTGTAAGAGCGAGAATCATCTAGTGTTGTGGCTTTTGAGGAGGAGGCAAACTGCAAATGATTTTATCAAGCCGGATTTCCAGTCGGTCTCTCTCTCTTTTTCCTCTCTGTCTTTTTATAGATCAGTCAGGAGGCCAACAGCAGAGCCTGACTTTACTTAATATTATCAAACAAAGAGAAATCTTCTCCCCTCGTTCTAAATCGATAGACTGGAGCACTTCCTTGTTTTATGAATGAAGCGGTACACGAATTGGAAGCAGCGGCGCTGTGTGTGTTTCTCCAATCAGCGACGGTCATCCCTGCAAACTCCACCCCGAAAAATACCCCACGACCAGGGCCTTTCTGGAGGGTGAAAAGGCCCAGTAAAATGTCCCCGGAGCTAAATTTAGACCCTGATCCCTCCCTGCAGTCGAAACGCAATGAGTTCCTCAAAAGGTTCTTAGTTCCGGGGGAAAGTTCCTGCAGTCGAAAAGGGGCTACAGTAGCGTATTCAGTCTGAACATGATATTTTTCTCAGAACTTACAGATGGGATCAAACTACCTGACATGTTTTGCATGTTAGAGTAACTTTATTGTGTTGCTATCCTGAAACTAAAGATTCAATTTATTGACTACTGAGATGGAACTCAAGATCCTCAAGTGAGTGTATAAGTTCAATTAAAGTTATTTGTATATAGCGTCAAATCATAACAGACGTTATCTCAAGATGCTTTTCATACAGACCATACTCTATAATATTATATATCTATATATATAAGTGACAGTGCATGTGTGAAAACAGTTGATACCGACCTGCAGTGCTGACCATGTACTTCCACTTCATCACGTACGTGTCGCCCTCGTGAAACTGGCCGATGCTCTGGCGCGGCAGGCGGCTGTAGTCGAACTCCAGGATGTGCCACACCTCCACCGCCAGCGTGCTGATCTCGTAGCTCCGCCACTCCTCCGCCTCCACCAGGCCGTAACCCCGCCCCACGTTGAACCCGTCCAGTTTGGTGCAGACGGGCGCCTCGTGCAGGGGCAGCATCAGGGAGGCGTCGTATGCATGGGGCAGATCTGAGGTGGACTGCTCCTGGGGTGAAGATGTGCATTTGATACTGAGCATTATCCTCTGTGCCGCAGTGATTATAGTAATAAGACTTTTACGACATTGAAGTACTTTTCGATACCTTTTGATCGGCGATGTGGTCGTTGTTTTTTGTGGGACTTGGTGATTTTCTGGAGTCGCTCCAGTCCAGGAACTTCTCTTTGAACAGGGTGGTTTCATTGTGCTGAGTCAGCCTGCCGAACACTGCCCAGTCAGGTCGGCCCTGACCTTTCCTGCAAGTGAAGACGATACAGTCCATCAGTGACACAATACCAATACTTCAATCAAATATTCTCATTACACTGTTGTAGTAGTAGTAGCAGTGATCTGTGGCATTCACTCGTGAATGACAAAAATTAAGAGCATTTAGACCATCAAGCGAGATTGAAACTCTACCAGCTTACTAGTAATGTAGGCTACTGCTGCTGCGGATGGGGGCAGCAGCAAAACGTATTTTAGACACCTAAAAAAAGTGTACACCATATATAGAATATAATATTTTCACTACTCTACCTTGCTATCAGACAGCCCTTTCGCACAGGGAACTGAAGCCATTATCTATGCTCTCAAACCCACCAGACTCCATTGACAAAAACAGTAATTTTAAATCGCAGAACACAGGAGTTGCTGGTTTATCGCTGCATCGGTGGGTTAGTTTGTTTGTGTTATTGTGTGACTTTGGTGAATCCAAACTAACCCTTTAAAACAGCAAAGTCACACGATAACACAAACAAACTGACCGATGGAGGCAGTGGTAGACCAGCTCCCGTGTTCTGTGAGGTAAAATTACTATTTTTGTCAATTGAGTCTGGTGGCTTTGACGTCAGAAAGGGCTGTCTGATGGCGAAGTAAATCGGTGAAAGTTTTCTAAATATAGCGTACACTTAAACTGATACTGGTTCTTTTAGGTGTCTAAAATTGGTTTTACTGCTGCCCCCCGTCCACATCAGTACATTGCTTTGTTCCTGTTGTTTCTCCTAACTGGGGGCGTGCTTGTAGGTAAAACACTCACTATGGCTCAGTACCTCAACACTACTTCAAAACATCCAAACGATCCCTTTAAAGTTTGTGAAATCTCCTGTACACACGCACACTGTTCTATAATGACGCAGTACATGTTTTCGTACTTGGGTATGAGTGGGTTGCACTCTCCCGGGTCGAGCGGGTTGATGTCACAGTTTGTGTAGTCGAAAGTGCCGTTCCACAGGTGCTTGGCCAGCTGGAAGGCCACCTTCCTCTGTGCCAGCGTCACTTCCTTCCCGTGCCATATGTACATCTCGCTGCCAAAGTCAAACACCAAAACCTGCACAGAAACACAGAGAGAGAGGGTTTTTTTTTTTCCAATCTAACAATTCCAGCAGGTTTTGCTGTTGCCCACAGTTTCCACTGGGTGGCGCCAAAGTACAAATATTGAAATCCTACACAAAACGGCTTTAAATCCCTAGCTGATTTACAATTTAACATATTCAAGATAAATGGACTCCAGTCAGATTATCTGACCTCCTTGGGGTCGAGCAGGGAACAACGGGGCACCTTGGCCCAAAAATCATCATCTGGGACCAGTTTGTCATCCACCAGGCGGTAAATACAGTTGGTCTCCACAATGGCACCCTCGTACAGCTCGTCTTCATCCGGTGTCCCTGCAGCTGCAAGAAAGAAACACAAACGCCATCAGGCTTGCATTTTATCACTTTGGCGACTGTTTCCTCGAGATTTATGCCGGATCCTTACACTGATAACTCGACTGCCCTCCCACAATCTTCCAGAAGTCCTTGGCGGCGTGGCTGTGAGCGCTGCCGCCCTCCTCGATGACCTGGACGTAGTTAGCCCGGCAGCCTAAATCTCTCTTCCTCTGGATGAAGTTTGCTAACTCTGAAGCCTGGAAAAAAACGACAGAGAAAAGCTTGTATTACATTATGCTGACGAGTACTCTTAACTCCAAAAACACAGAGTCATGTGCTTTTTAATAAACTGTCATTTAGAGGGAAAGAAAGTTCAAGTTCATTACTCAGGAAGAAGAGTCTGCAAACTTTAATGACCTCAACTCAAACAACCCCTCATAAATAATGAGGGCCATGGCTCAGAGCTTTCCTTTTGGTCCAATTGAGGTCAGCGCTCTGTTCAGCCAATCACAGGTCACCAGTCTAGGCCTTTGAACAATAGCCTTGTTTTGTGTCTGCTTCCTGCAACAACCCCCAGACACACACACACACACACACACACATACTTCCTTTCCGTCAACACACACTTCTTCCTGTGCTGTGCCACCGCTGCTTCCTCCCAGGGCTGTGTTTACATCCTGCACGTGAACTCTACACCACCCTTACTCCACCTGTGTTGACTGGAACTTCTAAAGTCTATCCAAACTAGCTTTTCTAGTTGTTTTTTTTTTTTTGCAAAAAGCCAGACTTCACCTTATTTTTCTCGATGACGTTGGCGAACTCTCCAATCCAGATGAAGCAGTGGTGTGGCGTGATGAGCAGGAAACAATCGCCGCTGTTCAGGGAGGATGCTCTGGGCTCCACCAGCCTGGTCTGGACGTGCCGACGGCCTGGTGTTACACAGGTCAGGAAAAAAAACAACACCCAGACAGGTGGCTTATCAGTGGCAGCTCTGATTATCGCTGTCAGCATGCCTGGATTATAATACCGGGGGGGTGTTGGGGCAAGGATGTGCCAGCCATCACCGTTTGACCCTGTACATGTATGTCCAAGTACCCACCTCTTCGTATTAAAGGAGACCTACTATGCTTTTTTCCTTTCTTTTAGTGTGTTATACAGTTATGCTGCCTTCAAATGAAGGTTGTTTCAAATCAAGTCGTTAAGTCGTGAGAACACCGCTGCTAAGCAACGGCAACATTAACGTTACCGTCGGTTTCTAGAAGCCACAGAGGCTAACAATTTAGCAAGCTAGCAAGTAAGTAACATAATGTAGTAAATGCAAAGGCATAATGACAAGGATGAGGCCGTTGGAATATCAACATTTTCCTCAGACATATTATAAAATTACGAAGAAAAACAATATATGACTAAAATTACAATATGTTAATTTATTATGCACCGAAAAACTACTTCCAAAGCCTCCACCATTTCTGACAATGTCAACAAACATGTCACAACTTGTAAACTCAGAGCTTTCAGAAACTTTGGGGCCTTAATATGGACTCTGCTTCCACAGAAACACTGCTCCTAAACTGCCTGAAACGCTTCGCTTGAAGTCCCCCCTTTCCTTCTGTAACGTGGTGATGTCACCCAGTAACACATTTGCATAATACCTGCCTAGCGGCTAGTTCGGCACACTCTCAAACAAAACTAGTTAGAGCGAGCGGCGCTGGAGCGGAGGCCGAAGAGTTTAGTTTCGGTTGACCAATCACAACAGAGTGGGCCAGCTGACCAATCAGAGCAGACTGGAGCTCAAACAGAGCGTTTCAGACAGAGGGTGAAAAGAGGTGCTGCAGCACAGCCGGTATGAGAAAAATAATGTTTTTTTTTTTAACATTAATCATGAAAACATGTTCTAGTAGAAACCTCATATACAAGTATGCATCTGGAAATAAACATAATAGGTCCCCTTTAAAAACTTCTCTTTCCAGCTAATTCATGTAGTCAGGACATTAAATCATAAATGTGCCTAAATACAAACTTTTTAGGGGCCTCAGTGACTCAAACGACCCCATTGGCTCTTCAGGTGATCCAAGCAGAAGCTATTCTAAAGCACCACTCTCAACACTGTCAGGTTGGGACAGCTAACCTCCTAACAAAGCGGTACCCCCCCGGTGTGCTGGATTTGCTCTGGATTACAGACAGTGGGAGGTTTTGAGGAGAGGATCAGCCCACGATAGTGCGAGGTGACCTGGGGAGAATGATTTAGAGCCACAGCTGTCACCGACAGACGCGTGGCGGAGCCGCAAAGACACCGAAATAGACCGACTCTCGTCTCCCATTTTAGATATCCTCTGGAGAGGACACTCTTGAAGCAGCATCCTCCAAAACGCTTTGTGTAAAAACAGTAGCCATTTGTTTTTTCCACGCTCTTAAACAACCGAATGCAACAGCTGGTAAAGATGCTGCATCACTCAAAAAAGATCAGGAAAATGTAGACAGATGCTTTGGATCTCTTCCTGCTTGGCTGGCTTGTCTGTGTAATAAACATGTTGCATCCTCAAGTCTGTCCATTTGAGGAGGCTGGACCTCAATTTGACTTTTTTAAGGGTTGGGAGATATTTTTAAGTACGACATGATGGCCTCTGTGCCCCCTCAGGACAAATCCTCATTAGTTCCCACATTAGAGTCCCTGTGGTTCCCAACTGGTGGCACCCAAAAGTTGAGTAGGGTGCATTCTGGCCGAAGCGAGAGCAAAAAACAACTTAATTTAACTTCATTTTGTGAATTTTTAACTCACTGCTTTTATCTTTAAGCTAATGATAGTGGTGTGGCTCTAGTAATGGCAATGCACTAGATGTCACTTTTCGTCTAGCACCATCATCAGGTCAAATTTTAACTTTGGTTTATGACCAAAAACCTTCAAAATAAAAGGACATTTCCCATCAGCCTCAGTTGTACTTTCGGTGTGTTCCAATCCGCATACTTCTGTACTTACACTCACTATTTTGAGTGCATACGTGCGTTCCAATTGGGAAGTACGGCAAAATGCGGTGCACTCAAAGTACCCGGATGTTGTACTCAAAACGGTCAGATCGTTGAGTGTGGAACGCTGGACACTTTCCACACTCAACTGTCGCCATCTTGGCTACGTAGCGGAAGGGGCGGAGCCGCGAGCACTTTTCAAACAGACGTAGATAACAGAATAAAACAATACAATACGTAAACATACCGGTGCATTTTCAGCTAACAGGAGGACACATCGTAGGCGTAGGCGACGACGTTGGAAACGTAATTTCCACTCTGCTTTTATTTTTTTTTCAGAAGATGTTTTGGCGGGTAGCGAGCCAAATGTTGCGATCGTCATTTCCGGTCAGTGCGCCGCAGAGTATTTGATTTGAGACGACCCTACCCCGATGAAATTTACGCACTACTCAAGTGAGTACAGACTGCACATAGTGCACTACATTGAAGTGTACTTCTGGAAGTACGTGGATTGGAACACACTCTTTGTGTTTATTGATAATCGGCGATGCTAACAAGATTAACTAAACTAGTCAACATGGTAATATACCTGCTAAACGTCAACATCAACGTCATTACTGGAATTATGGTGCGGTAAACTAAAAATAGGATCGAAAAAAAAGACCGAGTTGTGGGTCCATGTGCCTGTTCACTCAACTCACCTTTGACCTGTAACAGCATGAGCTTCTTGTAAGGCACGGCGCTGTTGTTGGTCATCTGCTCGGAGATGTTGACGCTGCGCAGGTTGACGCTGCTGAAGTTCTCCTTGCTGGCCAGACCGGCCAGAGCCACGTCAGAGAAACCAGAGTTCTTACTCACTGCAGGGAAACACAACAGAGCACAGAGAGGCACAGACACAACATTCGATCATTACATTTAGCTCCTATAACACAAACAAGACCACAGCTAGAGAGTAGGTGACCTTTCGAGGCCGACAAAGCCGGCCTCTATATGTATGCAACAAATATAGAACACTGCAGGAGACAGTTGAAGTGGTTTTATTGCTGTCACAGGAGGTGAAGGAGGAAGCTATGGGAGCAACATGACATTGAGTTTGTGGGTTATCTCACGTCACTCTGAAAACAAGCTGCAGACCACGTCCAGCTTTTGAGGACTGCTCCGCACAATGACGGGAACTGACTCCAACCCCAGATATAGGTCAGTATGAGTCCCAAAGTAGCTCGGGTGGGCTCATTCTCAGCATGGAGAGACCATTTATAGACTGCATCATATCAGTGACGCTCAATTTTGTATCTGTGATTGAGATGGATGCTCTGCTCTCTCTTATTTTTTTGCAGTGGATTGTTTCAAACCCTGGATGGATGAACACTATTATGAAGACAAGAAAAAGCAGACATTTACTGCACTTGGGGGGATTATGAAGATGAAGATGTTTTGTCGTTCTGCAGGGGACACATCTAGAAAAGCTCATGCATTTTCACATGTCCAGCGACTTTTCACAACTCAACACACGAACAAGGTGGAAACAAGATCACAGGCAATGTACTTATGGCTGGGCGACATGCCTTGTAAATAATATCTCGATATTTTAAGGCTGTATCGCAATATATGATATCTATCTGACCTCTAACTGATAAATTATTGAGAATTATTCAATCTGACAGATTTCTATTTTAACCGGCGCAGCATCCGTGGCACATGAAGCCAAAACTTGAGTTCCGAGTGGAAAAGTACCCGGATCTTCCGGCGATCTTCCGCATCCATTGCAAGGCCTATTGAAGGAGGCTGGGTTCCGCGTCATCAACGCGTCATATCTTTGGGGTACGATACATGCACAGTAAAGTCTGGTCTGCACTCGCCGAAATTAAAGCCAACCGTAACGCACGACCACAGCTTCAGTTACACTGCGCATGTGTTATACCCCGTACCCCAAAACCCATGTCCGCCCATGTCCCAGCCTCTTTCAATAGGCATTGATCCATTGGGCCCATCGGTCACAGCTGTCACGTTTCGTCGCGCCTTGCTAACTCCGCCTCCCAGCCCTCGCTCCAGCCTCGGTCTGGGGGATCATTCACACACGGGAGGAAGGGGAATAACTTTGGATTTGGCTATCAGTGCATTTTACAACTTTTAGGACCTAATGATTTGAAAAAGGGCAAGACAAGGAAGTTGTAATTCCCCCGTTTGGCCACTACGAAAAATGGCATCAACGGCCGGCGTTCTTCCTGGGGGCTTGTATGGCACTGGTTTAGCGGCCCATTAAACTCACAGACCAATCGCACGCATTGTAAATCTTCTCAGGTGATGCTACTGAGCCAATTAAATCTGTGCATTCCGATAAGCATTGTGACTCGCCTCAGTGAGTGAGATACACACGGGAGAAACGAGACAAGTGAATGCACAGCTCAAAACCAGTATGTCTCATATGTTCAGAGGCTCCGGCGATTATTAAAAGCGGTAATGTCTTTTTTGAAGTGGAGGCTGGCATCTTCCGTCACCTTTTCTAAGATCTAAACACGTATAAACTCGCTTTGGCATTTCACTTCTTCTGCTCTCTCCAGGCTGTTTCCCTCCAGATACCAAAAAACACACTCCCTTTACGCACATCCATGCTCATACGCCACACACAATCACCCAGGAGAGTGTCTGTGAGAGGGGGAGAGCTGCGGAAGAAGCAAGACGCCAAAGCGAGTCTCATGCCGGCAGCTTAAAAAAAAAAAATATTTCTACTCGATGTTGGCGATATAGTCGTTTACTACATCCCACGTAGAACAAGCAACAATACACAGAGTATATTGGATATATCACCCACCACCTAAATGTACTGCACTTTTATTTCAAATATGAAACTCCCATGTGACGGGTCATTTCTCTTGAAAACATTCTAGGTTTAATATTGCAACATCGAGAATTATATTGAGAGTTTTATTGTGAAAATTTAGAAGTCATTTTGGAGCCTGTCATATGTTGTATCCCTGAGTGTTTTGGTCTCCAGCTCCTCATCGCATCCTCACTCACTCTTCTCCGCCTTCATCCTCTTGCTCTCCAGCAGGCCGATGTTGAGCCTCTGCTCCGTGTACTCGTGCCTGATGTCCTCCCTGGCGGCCAGCATCTTCAGGGGGTTCCTGGACGCCTGGACGTTACGCGTCGGGCGCACCGCTCGCCTGTGCTGCACCATCTCCGAGGTCAGCCTTGGGGAGAGGTCAGAGGTCAGAGGTGAAGGGGAGTGGTCAACAGAGGAAAAAAACTAGAGCCCACAATGATGTCACTTCAAATTTAAACCTCTGGCAGCGAGAGCTTACTTTGGCTCCTGGGGACCGAAGATGGCGTCGAAGTCGTCGTCTATCTCCACCTTGTTGGTGGTGGCGGGGAACTCCTCCACTTGGCGGTAGAACTTGGAGAAAGTTTCATCTTCGAGGGTCATCACTTCCTTTACCTTCTTCTGTGTAACTGTGATGGTTGCTTCTGGCAGTCCACACACTGAGGAGGGACAAAAAGTTACTACTGCAGACAATTTGCCAAAGCCTGTGCTGGGCTCATGTATTGCTCAAGGAACATGTGATTATTTATTCATTATGTATTTATGGATAAATGTCAAATTTAGATCATAACTTTGATTTGTGAAAAAAACTTAACATAAATCTGGTAAAAGTCTTATTTATGACTTATTTTTCTTAATTTGTAGCCTCTCTAAATGGTCAACTTAAGTGTTACTTGCAAGGTACATCTTTATCTGCACTGAAATTGCCTACAAACACACAATTCATTAACATGATGAATTATTTTGGTTTGGCTGTGCTATAAACAGATACATGTGGTGCTCTCTTGGGAATATCAGGGATGTTGCGATCGTACTGCAGTATATGGTAAGCATCTTTAGCCACGAAGGTGTTTGTTGCTCACAGGCTGCATCACTGATGGATTTTTAAACCCTATTGTGCTGTTGAAGCCCTCACGGACGTTGCGGGAACGCGCCTCAAAGTCTATGAGTCTGTGAGCGTGGCCGCTGGGATCGGGACTAGAAAATAAGAAAAAAAAGCCTGTAGCTTCCTAGAAAAAAATGCAACACCAATAGATTCTCTCATCTCAAATGGATTATAGCGAACTAAACTGAGAATACTGCATCTAATTCGTTAAATTTGGTCTGGATTACACATCTGATATACATCAAGAGATTTAATCTATAATTGATTGTATGGTTGTTAGCGTGGGAATATTTTCTCACGGTGTGAACAACGTGACGGAGTACGGCACTTAGCAGAAACGTGATGGACTTGTGGACAGCGTGCCGAAAAAGGACTGACCTTTACTGTTGAGCTTGCCGAGGAATGACTCCAGTTTATCCAGCTTCAAGTCCGACTCCAGGTTCAGATCTGGTACGGCTTTGATCTCTGCACAACCACACACACACGCACACAACCACACACGCACACACAGCTGTTAGAGCCATAAATCGACTCTGATTTTAGCACAGGTCCTACTGTGTGTCTCTGAGCAGGCAGGAAGTCTGAGCTTCTGTTGTTCACAGTCACACTCGCCACCACTGACTGATGCTGATTTGGAACAATAACCGAGCATGACCAGATGTCACAATGAAGTCATCTCAACATATTAATGTCAATCACAAGCATTTTAACAACTAAATATGAATCCTTCTGCACGTCAGACTCATGCACACTGATGGTAACATTGT
>CAKAOH010020617.1:0-17850 GCA_916701665.1 Sebastiscus tertius
TATATAATATAGAAAAAATAGATAGATAGAAAGAAAGAAAGAAAGAAAGAAAGAAAGAAAGAAAGAAAGAAAGACCTGGCTTTGTTCAGACTGTTTATGGATCTCCTCCGCTCTGTTTCAGTACCCAGGACAGCGCCGCACCTACACAAGCATCATCTACACACAACAAACAGCGCTATCAGTCAGAGAATAAATATTAATAATTGATGTTGATACATAATAAATGATGTCTATTCCTTATTTCATGGGCTATTTGGGATCTTTTGGGGTAATGCATCTGATATATTAAAAAAAACAGCAACAAGAAAAAGTATTTGAATACCGATTTGGATGTCAATTACCATGGCAACCGTCGAAGCCCGGGTCAGCTTCAGTCCCCTCGGTACATTATTTCATTCTTATATTCCTGCACAAATTGAATTTTTTGGAGAATGTGTAAATTATTTTTTTTTTGTTTTGTTTGCTTCTGAGTCTTTATCTCACCTGCAAAGTCTGGCCGTGGATTAGTTGAGCTCCGTGCTCATGCAAACAAATCACCTAACCACTGGTGATGTATGCAGTTTGAAGATAGAGTAATCTCCGACAAGTGAAAGCTTTTTGTGTTGTGCAAGGCAACCAGGGACGACTGTAATAGAAAAAAAAAAGACAATTTGTTTGCAGTTCATTGAAAGAAACATTTTATTCTCATGGCCCTGAATAGTTCAGTTAGTATTTGTGAGCCTAAGAAACTATACTTTTCTAGTATCTCAATCCTCCGGCTGTAAAAGAGAGTAGGTGAAAGTAGGTAGATGTGTATATTTGTTACTGAGCAGTCACGTTGTAAACAAAAAAAAAAAAGCTTTTTGTTTGCAATGATGGTTCCCACAAAGCCCAGCTAGATAAAAGGAAAAGTGGTTGCTCAGGTAATGTGTTGTAATTAGCAGGTATCTGTTTGATCCTTCTTCTCCTGTCAGATGTAAATAAAAGCTCTTACGGCTTCACCTTTTTATTATAATTTGAATTGAACACAACCAATTTGCACATTAGAGATACGGACGCAGTATTTGTTGTTCGGTTGTTTGCCGAGTGGAACCCGTATCTTAAGTGTGATTACCATATTACGTCCTCCAAATAAATTAATTATGGGCAGCTTTGTTTGTCTGAAGGAATGAGATTTAAGCAGAGAAGTGCTTGATGTATTAATGAAGTGTCACAACAAGGATCAAAATAGTTGATGACAATCCCAAAGAAAACAGTCCAATATGCTACGATTGAAATGAAAACAAATCTGCATGTATAATCAAAAATACACAAAATGCTTCTCCCCCCTATTTTTCTTTCTTTTACATCGTGTACATGATCACTTGCAGTATTTGTACATTCCAGTTCAGCTATTATGAATCTTAGTAGACCGCGGTTATACACAAGGTGAAGGGCCATGCATCATTTTAAGTAAAGGTCCCATATCATGCTCATTTTCAGGTTCATACTTGTATTTTATGTTTCTACTAGAACATGTTTACATGCTGTAATGTTAAAAAAAACCTTTATTTTCCTCATACGGTCTGCCTGAATATACCTGTATTTACCCTCTGTCTGAAATGCTCCGTCTTAGTGATTTCAACGGAATTGCAATGGAATTGCGTTGCTAGGCAACAGTTTGGGTCCATGTTTACTTCCTGTCAGCTGATGTTATTTACATACACTGCAACAGGAAATAAACTGGAACACATTTAGAATGTTTATGTTTAAAACTGTGTGATGACCTATATATTATATATTTGTGACATCACAAATGGACAGAAATCCTAACGGCTTGTTTCAAACGCACAATTTCTGAATACGGGCTGTGTATATTTCTCTTTATAATGAGCGTTTTGATAGTTTAACAGTATTTATATAGCACTTAAACCTGCTTTATAATATAAAAGACATGAAAATCTCACTTTTTACAATATGGGACCTTTAAGTAATGTCACTCATGGTTGCAAAATAAACCAAGATGGCCAACGGCCAAAATGGCGAACTTAAGGCTTTAAAACCGCAGTCCACAAACCAATGGATGACGTCACGGTGACTACGTCCACTTCTTGTGTACGGTCTATGGTAGCGGTCCATTGAGAGTCTCCCTACCACAGTGACCAGCGTGAATAAATGTAATAATTAACATAATGTTTCATCCTCTCCTCCCGCAGGTACATGATGTTGATCAACGGGAAAAATGAAGTATTCATGATCGACAGAGACAACACGATCTTCCACATAGCGAACCTAGAGTTTCCTTTCCGGAAGGATCCACGTGTCCACCTATCAAATACTCTGTTGGATGGGGTGAGTTATTGTCTTTCCTAATACTACTTTGTTTTTTAGATTGCTATGCATTGTGTCATGCCAGCTTCTCCTGTTGCTTCCTGAAAATCCCTTAGCTGTTTTGTCCCTTGACTGGAACTGCATGTCCCCTCCGTTTCCAACCTTGTCACACTCCAGCCCCTGCCGCTCGGTCTTGCGGATAATTGACATCGGTTGCCAAACCTTAGGTGAGAGAAAGGCATGTTCCAGTCTGACAGTAGAGCCTGTAAAAGGCAGCTGACAGGAAAATGAGCGCCCATGTCCTGGAGAAATAGCTTATAAAATTTGTACAGTTTTCTGTCTCTGTTTCCTCTCTGTGTTGTGTTGTAACGCTCAGCGGCACGCTCCCCGGGGGTTACGGTGAAGGTCGCTGACTTCTCCTCACCCCGTAATACCAGGCTCAGACTTTTATTGGCATGCTCGTGCTGTTGAGGTCACACAGGTCCCCCGCAGCAGGTGCACAACATGCATGAGTCATTATCACACCCCCCTAACTGAAAAACACAGCCAAGGAAATTGCTGCGTGATCATGTAGTCAGCTGAGATTTGAGTATAAATGTCTGGCAGTGTTTTGTGTTTGATATTCCGGTACGGGAGATGACAGATAAGTTGCCTGTTTTTTGTTTTGCTCACGGCCTTGTTTTGTCGGAGTTTAGCAATTTTATGTAAAGTAGGTATGTGCTTCCTCTCGGCTTAACAGTCGCTGATTGATGCGGTGAATTTAGTTTCCTCGCTCAGGCAGGACACCTAATTGCAGCGTATTAGTGCTACTTTGAAGGAGCGATGCGGATGTGTGTTTAGATTTGCTACAAGGTTTGTTTTGACTTTGTTTATTCATCTGTTGATGCTTCTGGCTCTCAGCTCAGAGAGAGGCTGTGTGCGGAGCCAGTGTTGAAGCCCAGCTGTGTTGTCTGATATGTTTCATCTTTAGCCCAAAGGCGCTGGTCTTTGTCTTGACGTACTGTTCTGTGTTGTACAGTTTTTAATGAGCTTTACATCAACTTGAGTGTGCAATGTAGATTGAATTCCTGGCGGTTTCCTTTGGCCACATTAATGTATTCGTCCGCCACTGCTGTGTGTCTGTGCAACGGTTCAGTGCACCAGATGCATAACGATGGCAGCCTCCTGGAATGACATCATTGCCTCTCCCCAACGCCTCCTACAGTGATCTGTATGACTGCCATTCACTCCTCTTTCTCCGCTCCACCGGTCTGGATTCGGCAATTTAGTGTTGATGTTTGGTCTTTTGTCCTGTCAGATGAAGTAAAATCATGTCAGCCAGTACGGATGCACGTCTAAAATAATTATTTTGATTGTTAATTGTACTCGCTAATTGTAATCTGTAATCTCTAAACTAAATTCCAAAAATGCTAGTAAGTCAAGTGATACCCTCCACCAGATGTTGTGTTCAAAATCTGCCACTGCAATTTGCGTCATTCACATATTTGCAAAAGTTGAAATATTTCATGTGCAAGAAATTCGCATGAGGAAAAAAATATTCTCTGTGGAAGAAACTCTGTGTATAAATATATGTGTATAAACCATACAGTGTTTATGGTAAATAATACACAACGTCACTGCAGTATTTATGCCTAGATGACGTTATGTTGAGTGTTGATGGTGCAGCTGTGATGTTGGCACAGCCTGGCAATCGAACTTCATTCAGAAAATAAGCTTTTTAAACGTTTTTTGCTTGTTGTCTTGCGGACAGACCTGACAAAGCATGAATTCAGACTTTTTATAAATCGGCATCATTATGTAGTTGTTTCGGCATCCTTTTGATCCATTTATTGCAATTAAATCTCAGCACAACCTGTTTATTTTGGGGGTTATACCACTGTAGTGACGTGTTGCTTGCTAGATACAGTCAATACAGCTCGGTGAAAAACGACGGCGTTTGGTTTTCCGACGTATCTGGGATTTCCACAACATGTACACGCGAGTAACACAAGGTGAAATTTCGCGTCACGTTTGGTATGAACGCAGCGTGAGAGGGTCCACGTGAGTACGCTTGATCTAAACTTCAACAAGTCTGAGGGCGTCTCCTACTGTCTGCATGTCGAAGTGTTCTTGAGCAAGACACTGAACCCCAAGTTGCTGCCCGGGCGCTTTACAGCAGCCCACTGCTCGTAAAAGCTTAGGATGGGTTAAATGCAGAGGTCAAATTTTATGTATGTACCTGTATGTATATGATGATTTTATGAGTCTTAGGTGGTCCGCATGCAACCCAAAATGTTTGACCGCTCACGATAGCTCCACTTTGTTCCCACCTTATCTCCACCCAGGCTTTGTCTTCACAATGTCTGAAGCCAATGGGTGACACTACAATCACTGCATTGACATTTTACTACAGGTTATTGTCTTGACTCCTGATTTGAAAGCAGGTTTTCATCCACATTCTAAACACACGGGATTGCTGACAAATTTAGACAAGAAGGAGCTGCCATCATCGACAACATGTCTTTTCATCTGGCTATTTTGAAAACACACAGATTTCGCTGAGTAAGTTCCTGGTTAGAAACCATAATTATTGTATCAGCTCAACAGGGCTGCAGCTTACCAACATGCAGCACAGATGAAACAGCAGTAGCTTAACTGTTATGTCCACACAGGCCCTGTAGAGAGAAATGCTGGACTGTGGCCACATTGTGAGGTAAATGAGATGAAAATGGGGCATTAATCAGGGTTATCATCTGGCTTGACCGCTACAGCCGAGTCCCCGGAGCTCGTATGTAGCCAATCTCAATAAAACAGCTTGATCTACTGGACTATTTAAAAAAAATCAACTTCAAAACAGGGCTGCAAGCAACATTACAGGACTTAAATTACCCATAAAGTCTGAATTCATGCTTTTAATCCTATTTTTTTGTATATTCCTGTCACAATAACACTACCTTGTTTGGTAATTTGGTCAATTGTTAAAAGTATTTCAGTCCCCAAAATACAATTTTTATGTATTTTCAGAACCTTTCAGTGGCTTCTGACCGGCTACTCGTCTACCTGTCGGTAACATAACAGCAGCAGAGCACCGTTAGTCACCTGCATGTTTTATAAAGGAAAAGGGAATAAATATAGTTCTCTAAATGTAGTGCTTTGCTTTTAAAGTCCTACCAGCAGGTAAAGCATCAGAGTTGCGACCCTACGTTCACTTACAATACATCAGCGGTGGCGGTGGCATCTGCATCTCGGCTGTCTGTCACCACATCGTCTGGTTGTGTAACAGTTCTTTGAAAAGTTCTCATGTGTCTGCCGAGTGTCCTGCACCACCGCTGCACCTGACTTTCAACTTGAGAGTGTTGCATAATGGATATGAATTGCTATTTCTGCTTCATGTCCTCCGTCACACACACACACACACACACACACGCACGCACTCACACGCATGCATACACACACATACATAAACATGTACACTCCCACCTCCCCAATTCCTTGCTATCCTTCCCATCGCTGCAGGCATCTCCCTCTCTGAACATGCATCCCCTTGAGAGCGCTCACCCTCCTAGCGTCCCACTGTTTTCATCCTCCATACTACTTTCAAAGAGCAACCATAGATCATGTTCAGACCGCCCAGATTCAGGACTTTTATGTGTAAATATTTTCTACATTTTCTCCTTCTTAATAGTATATATTTATCTCAATAACAGTACTATGTATCTTTTGTGTCTTTATCTCTGCAGGAGATGATCATCGACAAGGTGAACGGTCAGCCCGTCCCCCGCTATTTGATATATGACATCATCAAATTCAACGTGAGTAGCCCCGGACGTTTACTGACGGGTTGCCTTTCTTTTGACCTATCGCTCCTGAGAAGCTGACGGATCAAGAGGTCAGACAGAATAAACAGACAGTATAAACAAGCAGAGCATTGGACGCATGGGTTATGGCAAAAATCATGATCATGGTTATTTTGGTCAATATTGAGATCACGATTATTTAACACGATTACTCATTGACTTTGGAAACATCATGCGTTTAGAAAGAACATTTTTATCGCCTACATTTTACAGTTAAATGCAAACAATTTTGTGCTTGTGATTTAATTTAATCAAACACATTGATTGTACAGATATAAGGGCTGTCAATCGATTAAAATATTTCATCACGATCGCACATTTTTTATCTGTTCAAAATGTACCTTAAGGGAGATTTGTCAAGTATTTAATACTTTTATCAACATGGGAGTGGACAAATATGCTGCTTTATGCAAATCTGTCTATATTTATTATTGGAAATCAATTAACAACACAAAACAATGACAGATATTGTCCAGAAACCCTCACAGGTACTGCATTTAAAATATGCTCAAATCATAACATGGCAAACTGCAGCCCAACAGGCAACAACAGCTGTCAGTGTGTCAGTGTGCTGACTTGACTATGACCTGCTCCAAAACTGCATGTGATTATCATAAAGTGGGCATGTCTGTAAAGGGGAGACTCGTGGGTACCCATAGAACCCATTTACATTCACATATCTAGAGGTCAGAGGTCAAGGGACCCCTTTGGAAAAAATCCATGACAGTTTTTCCTCGCCAAAATGTAGTGTTAGTTTGGAGCGTTATTTAGCCTCCTTCTTGACAAGCCAGTATGACATGGTTGCTACCGATGGATTCCTCAGGTTTTGTAGTTTCATATGATACCGGTATCTTCACTCTAGCTTTAAAAGTGTTGCGTTAATACGTTAAAGAAATTAGTGGCGTTAAAACAAATTTGTGTTAATGGGTTTTTATCGCGTAAACTTTGACAGCCTTAATAGATATAGATGGTAATACATGGTTAACGAGACGGGGTGCGCTGGATTTATAAGACAAGACAAAACGAGAGCGTCATTGTGAAACAGATTGTGGCACAACAATCATTATTAATTATGTTGATTATCTTGTTTTCATAATTGTTCGAAGCCATAATTGAAATTTGATTAATTGCACAGCCCCAGCCTGTGTGGTCTATCAGCAGCTCCTTCTGCCCTCTTCTTTTTATTTACACTGAACAAGGGTCCGGTTCAGCAGAGGAAACTGTCATTTTTGTGGCAGTTGGTAGCATACATAATCAGAGCAAGTTGTGTGGGCTGTACTGTACGTCAGGAGGAGAAAGCATTGATGGGATTTGCTTGTCCTGAAGTCTGAAAAATCGAATTCCCGGTTGACTTCCTTTCAAGGCTCGACTACAGCAGGCAGGCAGCAGAGCCGTGCTCATCCAGGCTCTGCAGTATTTGCACAGGCATGACGGCAGTTTGTCAGTCTCCATGTTGGAGGGAAGAGCAAGACTCTGCTTGACCCCCACACACACCCTGTCACACACACCGAGCTTTATTAAAACGTGACCTTCGCCACAACACCGACCCATGCTGAATATTCATAAGCCTCGTGCTTTTACCTCTAAAATTGTTTTTTGCTGAACTCCATTGACTTTATTTTGACAATCACTTAGAATAAAATTTTGTTAAATATGAATCCATTATCAGAGTCGCTGTTTTGGGTCGGAGGGAACCTGATGTTCAATCCATTACTTGCATTATAGCTGTGCAGCAGTAATTGCCCCGGTGCTTCTGTACATGTAAAATCAGCTTTTATGTGTAATAACATGTTTTTTTTTTCCCTGTTACATTATTTTCCCATTTTTCATGAGAACAGCCGCAGGACAACATTAAAAGGCTGTTAATTGCTGACACATTTTCGAACAGTAAATTAATTCATCCCTTTAACCGATCCACGTGCCGCTAATGGCAAGCAGGCAGGCGCGGAGACAAACGAGCCTACGGTTTGCCCTTAGCCAGCCTGCGCTGTCTTACTGATAAAAAGTTGATGAATACCTCGGAATGAAGGGAAAGGAGGAGGGGGTTACTTTGGACATTATGTTCGTCTGTCGCCTTCTTTTCTCCATCGATCGCGAGGATCAAACAAGCAAGCGGCTCAATAAAGGCTCCGGCGGCGAGGGGAACGT
Organism: Sebastiscus tertius; assembly: GCA_916701665.1. Classification (NCBI taxonomy): domain Eukaryota; kingdom Metazoa; phylum Chordata; class Actinopteri; order Perciformes; family Sebastidae; genus Sebastiscus; species Sebastiscus tertius. The sequence goes on from CAKAOH010020617.1 coordinate 8,274, forward strand.
CTTTGTAAGATGGTGCAGAGGTTAGCAGCTCCACATGACTCCCCCCCGCCCCCCGCCCGAGCCATCAGTAAAGCGCTGCGGCATTGATCCTCGCCGGCCATTATTAGCCTTCTCCATTATCGGTGGCGGGCTGCTCCTTGGCACCGAGGCTCCATCCTGAGACGGAGGATGGAAATGCAGCGGGAGGGGAAAGAACACGCCACCTGCTAGGCCCATGGCCCACCGTGACACCTCGCTTGTTTGGAAAGCACAGCTCTGGGATCCTTTTGATTAGAGCGTGATGAGAAGTGTGTGTCCTCTCGCCGTGATGGCTGATTTAGCCACGAGTGAAGGGTCAGAGTTTACTGTGGATAAATGAATGTCAGCATATACTGTGTCATTCACGGCAGGGCAATTGATATTCTTAGTCAGTGTGATTATGCTGAGAGTACTGACGTGTACAGTACCTCTCCAACCATGTAACTGATTGACCCTGACTATCACCCCGAGACATGGAGTGAATCTATTTCTGCTCTCATTGCAAAGTATACAAAAGCCTTTTTTCCCCCTCTTCTAGGAAAGTTGTCGCTGCCTGTCAGTCACTGTCAGCTCCCCCACTGTGGGGGAACTGACAAGACGTGATGAAAGCACGACAACAATTACATATAGGTCCTTAATTTTGACATTGCTGTGGAAAGCTATTATCTTGAAATAAAACTGCGGAGGTTTTAAACTCGACATCACCGTCTACGCCCTGACACTTTGATTGACCTCGTTATGTTTCATCTCGGCAAAAATAATCCCGCTTTAGATGCAGAATTAGGCAAGATAAATTGGCTTAATCAGATTAACGGCCGTGCAGTTAGGAGTGCTTATGAAATTCACCGCAGAAAAAGAAAAAGCCTTATCTGTGGAGGTATGAGGTGACTTCAACCCTGTTTACTTCCACTTGAGAAGTTTGTCTGCAGGTACAGTCTGTAGCTCTTCAGGGCTTTCCACCCTAAGAATAGTCCCTGGGCTGAATCACTCCTGTCAAACCGGCGGCAGCATCTCTCTGATGACGCACTGGTACTGGTGGTAAGGTTTTATTGGTTTCTAGCCAGTAAAAGCCGCCAGTAGCTAACAATGACTTAACGGTTAAACTCAGTCTCTTTTATTTGCTCATAAATCGCAACGCCTGCAAGCCGCTCTGCTGGGACTTTCATCTGCAGTTAACCTGCGATTATGACATCACTCCATCTTCATTTCCATGTTTAACATGTGGTGTAACATGTGGATATTCATTAAGGAAGGAAGGTCGTTATCATGGGGATAAAATGTAGCTGAGGGGGCAGTAATGCTCTCTATTTGATAACCATGATAGCCTTCAAATTCAACACAGTTGCACTGCATTTCCTATAGAATACTAATGTACTTTGTAGGGATGTGATGGTGAGGACATTTTCCCACCTGACATTTTACAAGAAAAGATGACGCTCAATACATTAGGGCTGCAGCTATCGATTATTTTAGTAATCGAGTGTTCGATCGATTATTCCATCCATTAATGAAGTAATCAAATAAAAATACTTTTGCTCTTAAAATGAACAACTAATTGATTTCCGTTTTAGAAACATCTACATTGCCATTGCTTAAATTCCAAACAATAATATTTTTTCTGTTAAACTAAACCAATTTAGTGCATTTAAGTGCCACATTAGGTTCTGGGTTTTAACTTAAACATTTTCTGAACTGCATACAAATAAGAAAAAAAATAATAATTTGCGCTGCACACACCACTCAGTCCACGACGATAGCAATCCTGACGGTGCATACACTTCTATTAAACAGAAGTGCAAATAAAGAGTAAGAAAACAAGATATTATTATATTATAAATAGAAAAATATGTATTTGCTTGACCTGTAAAAACAGTAAGATATTACACATCAGATATTGCACGTTGAGATGTAACGGCTCCATATACACAAGTAAAAAATAAATACAGCAGTAAAAATGTACAAAGGAATAACTACGGTGTAGTTAGAATGTAAACATCTGTAGTTCTATATATATACATACAAAAACGAAATTAAATGGGTTTTATCTTTATATAAAAAGTAAAATGTTGGTAGGGGAGGTTAGCAAGTTATATAATCGGTGTATGCCTGATCACCGTGTAACACCGACTACCGCGGCAAGCCTATTGCTTAGTTATCAACCCCTACCACCACTGGCTGCTCCTGCCTGTTATTTAGCACAGCTCAGAATATTTCATGTTGTTTTATTGGATTAATTATAAGGGGATGATGAAATATATTCCGTGTTTGAAATAAAAATAGTCATGAATCTAAAATTATGTTGAAGATTTTTTTTTCTATTTCCTTCTGAAACAGAACAACAGTGATCTGAGGGCTCATTGCTGTGTGTGTGTAAAATGAATGTTTTTGTGCTGTTTTTGAACTCAATCTGAGACTGAGAGGTAAACCCTACTGGGTATTAAAGTGATTCATAAAGGAGCAGGAACGGCAGGCTTCAGGAGCTCTTACAATATAACTTCTACTATTGTTACAAATTGTGGCCTACAACCTTCCAGTCTACTTTTGTAGACACAAATAAAGTCCCGTCCAAAGTCAGAGACCAGATAATTAAGACTAGGGGTGAGGAGGAAAGAGATACAGCATAGTATCGCAATATTGTATGGGTACATGGACGTCACGTATCGATCTTTTATTATATAAAATATTAACCTCTTGACAATCTGATGCCCGCTAATCCGCTATTCTGTCTTTCAGATGTGTAGCAGACTCAGTCTTAAAGATAGAGCAAAGATACTGGCATCATATCATGTTAGCTTGTTGGGAAGAACGCTAAATAACGCTCCAAAGTTGCGCAAAATTTTGACGAGGAAAAACTTGTGTGTTGTGGTGAAAAGGACCAAGTGGCCAAATTTACTTCCTTCGTAGAGTGGCTGGGCTCAGCCTTAGATAGGGTGAGGAGCTCAGACATCCGGAGGGAGCTTGGAGTAGAGACGCTGCTCCTTCGCGACGAAAGGGGCCAGCTGAGGTGGTTCAGGCATCTGATCAGGATGCCTCCTGGACGCCTTTCGGGGCACGTCCAACTGGTAAGAGGCCCAGGGGTAGACCCAGAACACGCTGGAGGGATTATATATCTCATCTGGCCTGGGAACACCTCGGGGTACCACAGGAAGAGCTGGAGTGAAAACTGTATCTTATTATACAAAACAGATGTTGCAATATATCACAATATGTCTTATTGCAATACTCAGCATATCGCAAAATGTTTAAAATTGCAATAAGATGGGATCGTGACTTGCAGTAAGTATTGTGATAATATCGTATCGTGAGGCCTCTGGTGACTCCCACTCCTAATTAAGACCCTAGCTCATAATGTTCGGCACTAAGGGGGAAGATGATGGAAAAAGATGGAGGCTCTCCTGTGAGTAAGGTCTGGAACAAACCTGCTCACATTAGTTGAGATTTAGATCTAGAAAAAAAATGGCATTATGTCTTTGGAACAGCCCTGAATGTATATAATGACAAGATCTTCTGGCTTTAGAGGAAGGCTGCTGCGTTCAGACTGATCAACACCAAGAATTAAGAAACATAGAGAATAAATAAACATAAGAAAAGTGCTCTCTCATTTTCCTTTCATTAGATCTGCCTCCAGCTACTGCTCGTGTGTTGGCTTGAGCTCCATGATGCAAACAAATATGTGGTTCTGAACAGTTTTAGGCCAAAACAGCCTAAAAGCCTCTGTTTTTGTTAGCAACAACCCGGGGGGAAGCTGCACATTAAGCTTCTGTTGAGTGGTCCCAACACTGATTTTGTCACCTGCGTATCAAGCGTAAAATTTATTCCAAATCATCCCAGACAGCCACACAGCTTTTAGCGGTATTCCCAGGCAGCACTGTCAGATTTCTTTTTAAAGATGTTGTTTTTATTTTTGCTGTATTCTTGAGGGCATCCATCAGCCTCTCCAGCCTCACGCTGAAGAAGACTTTATTTCTGATTCTGCAGATCTCTGGTGTTTTAACATTTAATGAGAGTTTATATATAGATTCTTTATGCACTCAGTTCAATGTAGCCATAAAGGGGGGTTATATAAGTAATGCAACCTTGTTGGACATGAATACAATCGTTGGCTCTTTCCATTTATAATGAATGCATCTGTAGATTAACATTATATAATATATAATGTTTAATATTTCAAGAATCTCCAGAATGCTGCATATAAACTCTAAGAAGAACCAGCGTCACACATTTATTGTTATTGGTAGAATATGTTTGTCTTTTATACTGGCTGAGATTTTTAGGGTTGCAACTAACAATTATTTTCATTGTCTATTAATTTGCTGATTAGTTGCTTGATGAGTTATTTGACTTTAAACATCAGAAAATAGTGGAAAAATGCTCATCACTAAGAGCCCAAGTTGAAGTATTTAAATATTTTTAAGTTTATTATCATAGAAAACTAAGAAAACCAATAAATACTTACATCAGAGCAGGTGGAACCGTTGTGTTTTTGACATTTTTGAATAAAAATAGAGGCTATAAAACATCAGAAATCAGTAGAATATGTCTTCCACAATTTCTTAAAGACTACGGTGCCTTCTCCACATTGCTTGTTTTGTTTGACTAACAGTCCAAAACCCAAAGAATGTCAGTTTACTCTCACAGTTTTAACTAGGGAATCGTTTTAAAACCGTTTCTCACCAGTGCGATGCAAAAATGTGGTGCGGAAATGCGGAAAAGTCAAATGCGGATTTTTGACATTGACAACTATGCACGCCGTGTTCAGTGTGAATTATCCACATTGCCGTTTTCCCATTTTCATCAATGCGTTTCCTCCTAAATAGTGTCATGTCCACTCCACGCAACAAAAACGTATCCAGACAGAGAATGTCTAAGGGGCTAACGTTAACTACATAATCCATTAACCCCGTTCCATGACCAACAAGTGCATATCAGCTCCATTACCATCTTCATCATGTCCTAGCTGCTGGGCGATCTCAAGCCATATATTGTTCTGTATTTGGTTGTTGAGGTAGTCATGTTTGTCGTACATTGGGTGTTGAGAAGGGGACGGCCCGTTGTTATTCCAAAACACCAATCGTCCGAAAAATGTCCCGTTGGACCGAAAAAAGCCCATTTGTCCAACAGTCCGTAACCCCGAAATCAAACGGCCATTATTCCAAGATACAAACAAAAGCACATGGCTAATTATTTTGCAGATTGACGGAGATATTTTTATGACATCAGTTGGAAGAAAGGATTTCATTGGTCAAACATATATTCCCGCCGACGGAAATCCATTGAAATCGAGGTCCCTCCGAATATTTTTTCCCGCGTATAAATGTACTGCAGGGGTGTGAAAGTATTCATAAGAACCTATTGTTTCATCCGTAGAGGATTGTATAACTAGGCCGACTTTGAAATGTGAGCTTTACAGTACATGTGTAGTATTTGGAGGCTATATAGGCAGAGATGTCCTGAGGCGATCTGCACTATCAGTATCAGAGCAGACCAAGGCGTTTCTTTGTAGATTGGTATCAGTTATATCAAAAGCCTGATATATTGCTGTTGCTTGTCAAAAATGGTGCATTGTGCTCTGTCGAGGCACTGGCTCTGGGTTAGCTCAAACCCACAGGGATGACAGTAAGTCAAAGTGGAGCGGCACAAACAAATAAATGGCAGCCATCAAGACGTATCACCCTCCGCAACCACAGCAAAACAACGATAAGGAGATTTCCCCGATACGATCGATCACTATTCCCAGAAATGTCGGATTAACAGGATTCTTATCGGCTGTGTTTTCCCGTCGTCGGAGCAGGCGTGGACAGCACATGCCTTGAATCATCCACACTTACATCTTGTTCTGTCCTGATGACACAGCTGACAGATGGTGCCGAATGTGTGGGACATGATACCAGCTGTTGCTCCAGCAGAATGTAGTGTGGATTTTTGCAGTCACACACTAAAAAAGAAAAACAAGTCCCTAAACCAATGCCAAAATGAGGATTTCTCCAACTTTTAATTCGCCTTTGACCTCATTTGTTGTTGCCAAACTGTCCGTATAGAGTTGTGAAAGCTGCATTAGACTCTGAAGCAGAGACACAGTCATGGCATGCTGCTCGATTATCATGTTTTTATGGCCTACGTGTTAGCAAACTATTGCTCACTTACACATGCAGCAGTCACGGGGCATCCCAAAAGAATGAATACCGAAAAAGTCCAATATCGACTCTACCTTTTTCCTGTTTTGGACCAACAATTCCTCAAGGTGATTTAATAATTGATATTACTTGGGTTGCAACTGGGGGTGTCGCTAGGGCAGGAATTTCATGAGGGCCATGGCCTCCGTGCCCCTTCTGTTTGGCCTTCTGCTCCTCCAAAAATTGTTTTCCCCGCGGCCATAGTGGCCTTGATACCTCGCCCGCACTGCCCCAGCTGATTTCAATGTTTCCTCCTCCTCGCTTCTAAATTCAGGCAATATCAAGTGAAATGCTGCGCACATAACCAGTGGTGGATTTGATTGTTAGTGAACCGCTAGAAAACAAACGCCACAGCGTGTTTCAGAAGCTCTGCTCCCCTATAATGTATTTCTGATGGAGCCACGGTGCGATGCGTCTCCTTCGCTGGTTGAGGAGATGCACCCGAAACCGGCTCCTTCTCCTACTTTCCCCCCTCTGAAGTCTTTGAAGTAGGTGAAGGAATCTGAGCGTTCTCCTCCTGCTAACAGGCAACTGTATGTGAAATATAGATATGAAATAATCATGAGGATGAATGTATTTTTAACAACTATATAGACACAAATCTTTGATCTGTGTTGTTCATAACTGGATTTTTAACTGCTTTAACTTTGTAGGCTACAGCACAACAAATAGGACAAGACAACAATAAACACATTGAGATGAAAAGGAAACCATTTAACTTTGTCTATTTAGCCTACTTAGGCTATGGTCAAAGCACAGATATCAAGGAATAATGACTAACAAAATCTGCTAGTCAACAAAATCAGGCACGCAAAACACTGAAATAAACAGCTTTTTTATTTTTTTATTTCACTGATAGTTATACTATGTATTTTAAATATAATATTCCTCAACTCTTAAGTTAAATTCATTTTTTGATTGCATTTGGCGTGTCCTTTCCCCCTAAAACGATGAAATTCCAGGCCGGGGTGTTGCAATATATCGGTATTGACAATAACTGTGATATTTATAAAGTGAAATACTGATATCATGTTAATAATACACATATAATATCGTGTAAATAATCCAGCGCCTCTTAAATAATTTCATACTGTACATAGTTATGGTTACAGACTCTCTCTCCACCTCCCTACACACCATTTTGAGTGTAGTTGATTTGCCCAAAAGAGACAAAATGCACAATGAACACAAATTTCAAGATGAATTTCACTGATTATTATTATTATTATTATTATTATTATTATTACTATAATAATTAATAATAATATTCACTGTTTATTAGCAACATTTGTTTTTTCAAATTTCCATTATATATCGCAATAATATCGTTATCGTGAATTCTTTTGACCACGATAATCGTGTAGTGGAAATCTGATATCTGAAACTAACGCTTATTTTCATTTTGGATTAATCTGCTGATTGTTTTCTTGAGTAATTAAACTAATTGTTGAGTCCAGAAAATAGTGAAAATCTCTCATCATCATCAAACTGACGTCTTCAAGTTGTTTATTTTGTATTTCAAGTCATTCAATTTACAATCATATAAATTAGAGAAAACAGGAAACCTGCAAATCCTCAGATTTGAGAGCGTATTAGGCATTTTTGTTTTTAAAATTACCTAAATGGTTACTTGATTATCAAAACAATAGTATAAGATTATTTCCTGTCGATCAACTAATCATTCAGCTCTAAATTTTACTGCGGTTAAATGGCTCTAGATTCAGGATAAATGCGCTTAAATACAGTATAACAGACCTTTTGACCAGCCATTGCTTCACCCCTACAGGACGTAGTCTTCATCCTATGATAACAGTTGTTTCCCAAACTGTGTTTTTTATATTTTGCTTAATTTGAGTGAATCTTCTTGTTTTACAATCTCGATTTTAATGATATTCTGTTACTCCTCAGGGCTGCATTTCCGTATTTCGTCTGTAATTTAAAATCATAATTAGTGTAATTCAAAACTGAGTAAAATCTTCTCACCCTTCACACAATCTTATAAACGGTAATGGCTTGTTTTTTCTCACACATTCTAGTATCACTAGTACACTAGTTACAGTCTATATGAGAAGTCTGTGGTTGAAGATTTGTTTTGTCTAAAGCTTGACGTCTTACTTGCTTACATAAAACTGCTCTGATCTCCTTTTCTGTTTTGCTGAATATCCGTATGACTCACAAGACGGTACAGTCTAGTAATTGTATCTAATCTTAACTACTCATTGGTCATCCACCTCCTCATTTGAAAAAAAAATAAATCGTTTCCCCCCCCCGACCCGGTGGTCCAATAATTCCATAGAAAGCTCTTGAGGAGAGAAGTGGCCTTTACCGAACGGTAACCGAGCAGAATACAAATGCCCCCAAGTCACATCTTCTTGCTCAGTGCCTCTCGATATAGATCAGGAAGTATTGATCCATAACCCACTAGTGTAGGAACAATAAAGGTGTGTGAATGTTTCACTGTATGTTTATTTTTTATTTTTAAGTTATTGGAAGATTTTCTTTAAAGGGTAAAAACAGCACATAATGTCAAATAGGAGAAAAAATGTTTTTATATGTAGACAGAAAAATGTTGGAATTTACAAGAGAAGCCAGAGGCTTGTCTGGTATCTTTCCCAGAGTTTAGACATACAGCTTTGAAGAAAAGTTTACTGTAGAGCTGCAACTGTTAGTCGATTAATTGATTAAACCATCAACAGGAAATTAATCTGCAACTAATTTTATAATTGAATAATAGTTTTAGTAATTTTTCAACTGCAATCCAAAACATTTGCTGGTTCCAGGTTTTGATGCTTTTCTGTTTTCTATGACAGTAAACTGAAAATCTTTGGGTTTTTCTACTGTTACAAGGTATCTGAAGAGTCACCTTGGTCTGAGGGGAATTATAACACGCATTTTTATTCACATTTTCATCATGTTCTGGAAAAAAAAATCAATCAAGAACATAATTGTCAGATAAATCCATAATGAAAGTAATCACTTGTTGTAGCTAGGGCTGTAACTAATGATTATTTTCATTGTTGATTGATCTGTAGATTATTTTTTTGTTTAATCGATTAGTTGTTTGGTCTATTTAAATGTCAGAAAAGGGTGAAAAATGTCAATCAGTGTTTCCCAAAGCCCAAGATGACGTCCTCAAATGTCTTGTTTTGTCCACAATTCAAAGATATTGAGTTTACTGTCATAGAGGAGGAAAGAAACCAGAAGATATCACATTTAAGAAGCTGGAATCAGAGAAGTTTTTAAACTTTTTTTCCTTAAAAAATACTCAAACCGATTAATCGGTTATCAAAAGTGTTGATTAGTTGACAACTAATGGAGTAATCATTGCAGCTCTAGTTGTAGCCATATCTTACGTGAACATTACATGTACAAGCATACGTACAGCA
>CAKAOH010020618.1:0-63317 GCA_916701665.1 Sebastiscus tertius
CACACACACACACACACACACACACACACACACACACACATACAGAAATTGTCATTCTTTACCGATGAGGGAGGGATGAATTTGCAGTTGAACCACAATAAGGAAGTAAAAGGTCTGAGCCACAGTAGACAGTTTGACTTGTCATGGCAGGAAAAGGACAAGTGTTCGTAATAACATTAACAATGTCTCTGTTATATTTAAGTGCCCCAGTAAACCATGACAGTGTGACAAGTAGCCTATTCTCAATCCCAGGGAGTAAAATACGGCCCTTGGCGTGTGATACTATGCACCCTTTGGTGCCTGTATGAGACGCACCAGGCTTTTCATTAAATAAATCCATCTTCTGCACTATTAAACACTCACTGTTACGTGTGTTTACAGGTGCAACTGAGCACACCTCTGGCCAGTGACATCCTGCTCTACAACCGGGAGTTTAGTTACTCTTTAAGGTGCTTTAATTTACTCTAAAGGAGACTAAGTTATAGCAGTTATAGTATAGTATGACCAATCAACCTTATTCAGAAGAAGGGAAGTAAGTAAAGTACAGAAAGAATAATCAGATTAGATGTGTTTGAGATATGGGGAAGTCTAAATGTGTGTGTGTGTGTGTGTGTGTGTGTGTGTGTGTGTGTGTGTGTGTGTGTGTGTGTGTGTGTGTGTGTGTGTGTGTGCCAGGGGTTAAGAGGTCAAATTGTGTTTTGGAGAAAAAGAGTAAGGACGAGTGTTGACAGAGAAGAAGAGACAGTTTCTGCCTCTTGTCTCTGTCAGACAGGAGCAGGGAGAGGATCACTGGAGAGGAGAGGAGCTGAGAGAGGGCGAGAGAGGGGAGACAACACATGGATGATGGTAGAGATCACAGAGGCAGTGTTGAGGAGGTCACACTCCAGCACACTGCAGAGTGACAGTGTTTGACTGGGTGTCACATCAGGAGGCTGCCTCGTGTCACAAGCAGGAGGACACACAGTCAGCGCTGCACACACATCCATAAAACATGTATAAATATACATGGAGTACTGAAAAGCAAAGTCACAATAATCCAACAGCACTTCAAAATACAATGAACATTTTCAACCATCCTTGACTTGTATTTGGAGGGCTGCTCAGTTTAGACACAGTTACAGCTGCTCTGACCTTGACATAAAACCAATACATATTTTTCCTATCAAAGGTCCCAGTATTACAAACATAGAAACATCCACTAGCAGAATGTAAATATGAGATGCTGTTTAATATCTCCTTTGTTATTTTCCAGTGGATATAACTGTAAGTTGCTTCTGTATGAAAAGAGGTTGTCTATCTTCTGGGTGGAGCCAGGTGGACTGAGAATAGGGTTGCACATTTGTATTTGAGTTTTTATGGAACAAACTATCTTCTAAAGAGAAAATGTAATCTTAATATTAGGGCTGTCAAAGTTAACGCGATAATAAAGTGTAAACACAAATTTGTTTTAACGCCACTAATTTCTTTAATGCATTAACACATAAAATCTTTCGGAGTACTGGATACGGCGCTGGAGCCGTTCATTCCTATGAATGTTGCTCAGTGGTGCATGAAAAGTACCGTCTGGAAAAGTACCCGGATTCTGGGCACATGAAACATGCGCAGTAGCGTCCGCTCGGTCACATGGCTCAGTCAGGGGGGTCCCAACGTCACGCCGTCGCCACGGCTTACGCTCAAGCCTTGGTCTGGGTCTCACTCACATGAACGGAGGAAGGGAAATAACTCTAGATTCGGCTGTTAGTGCGTTTTACAACTTTAAAAACTTAATTTTTTAAATAAGGGCTATTAGAGTGTTCGTACTGGGAAGTTGATTCACCTCAAAAGAAATTATCCGCAGAGTTGCAGACGTCTCTTTCCCAATGTAAGTCTATGGGAAAAAGTCTTTTTGGGCTCAATGCATCACGTGACTTACACAGAAGTTGCAGTAACGCCATTTGGCCACTACGAAAGTTGGGATCGACGACCGGCGCACTTCCTTGGGGCTTGGTCCCAGCCTCCTTCCATAGGCCTTGGTATTCCCTCAACAGATCTCAACATGGCTGCTGGGTCACACACCTTCTCATTTTACAGCTCAACAGTACAGTACAAGATGACTCTGAAAACATTTGAGGTGAGAAATAGGCATTACAGTAACAGAATATTGATTCATATTTGATCAGCGCTGCCTAGTTTGACCGTTTGGTCGGAGTTCGCGAGTGATTGACAGCCGGCTCTCATAGATGGTAGCTGGACAGTAGATCCCAAGTCAGCTCTTACTGCTTGTTTTCCTCCGGTCTGTGAAATCTTGGAGATACCATTAGGAGCACCGGAGGACACAGAGGCGCATGTTTTTTGTTCAGGTTACCTGTTTCATTTACTACTGTCAGGATATAACGACCGTTTCATAAAAATAACTTATAAAAATATTTGCTCCGATCTCGCCCACTTAAGCTATAATATCTAACTTTTCCTACTATTTTATTATTCTTACCTGCCAAATGACTACCGGCAGAAAATAGCAATTTCCTAAAACCTGTTACATTATATCTCTCCTTCTTTTATATAAGGTTAATGTTCTTTGTGCATTGTCCCTGTTCAAATAAAGAAACATATCACAGCAAGGCATTCGTTGTTTTGACCATAAAACTGCAGCTTGTTTGGTGGGCTAATATTGATTTCACAATATTTTCAAAACCCAGCCAAATGTTGACAAAAGCAGCCCAAAATAGATAAATACATAAACTGTCTCTGAAGGGAACCCGTATGACGAGAAGGCTAAATGAGCTGTCATATCTCTTAACCTTCCTATTCTCTAGGAAATGACTGGAAAGCTTAACTTTACAATTTTATCCAATTATCTCCTGCCAGACTGTGAGAAAAATGGTAACCTTTAACAGCGATAACAGAGACATGAGGTCGAAACTGGACAGAGGACGACTACGTGTAGGCCTGTGTGTATGTGGTGTGCAGAGAGAGACTTGATCATTTATTTTATTTTAGTAAAGTGTTTTTGATGCATCTATTTTTCAGTGTTATGAATATGGAAACTAATCACACATCTCCAATAAACAAACACACACAGTGCTTCTATTTTATGCAGTGGTTAGAAAAACTGGGACATTCAAAGGTTGTAATGTGGCTTAACAGAAGCAGAACAGCAAACATCTCCATTACAGTAAAACAAGAACAACAACCTGCCTCTTCATTTATTGTCCACTAGATGTCGCTCTAATCCAAAGATTGAAATATGTTGAGTAGGAAAAGCTGGGTATTCATGTTTTGCGCTCTAAAATAAGAATCTCAAATGTCAGGAGAGCAACAAGTTTGTGTGCTTTCAGCTGCAAAAGTTGAACATGATGTATAATCATTATAATGTATAATATGATGGAGGTGGTGATGTCCTGAAGAAAGAAAGAAAGACAAAAGTTACTTTATTAGATTTATCAAGACATGACACGATGGAACCGGAAGTGTTTTACTTTCATTATATTTGCACACATACACATTTTTTGTCATGTTTTGCATAATGTTTGTGTGTTAGCCTTGAATTAACACTTGCTTTAGCTTCCTACCAGATTGTATCAACAAAAGCTTTACTGCAACGCCATTCTGATTGTTTTTTACTAGGGCTGTCAATTGATTAAAATATTTAATCACCATTAATCACATAGTTGTTTATAGTTAATCGCGATTAATCGCAAATTAATCATCTGTTCAAAATGTACCTTAAAGGGAGATTTCTCATGTATTTAATACTCTTATCAACTTGTATATATTTATTATTGGAAATCAATTAACAACACAAAACTATGACAAATATTGTCATTTAGCATAAAAAAATGATCAAATCATAACATGGCAAACTGCAGCCCAACAGACAACAACAGCTGTCAGTGTGTCAGTGTGCTGACTTGACTATGACGTGCCCCAAACTGCATGTGATAATCATAAAGTGGGCATGTCTGTAAAGAGGAGACTCGTGGGTACCCATAGAACCCATTTTCATTCACATATCTAGAGGTCAGAGGTCAAGGGACCCCTTTGAAAATGGCTATGCCAGTTTTTCCTCGCCAAAATTTAGTGTAAGTTTGGAGCGTTATTTAACCTCCTTTGCGACAAGCTAGTATGACATGGTTGGATTCCTTTCTGTTCTCATATGATACCAGTATCTTCACTCTAGCTTTAAAACTGAGCCCGCTACAACCTAAAAATTGCAAGTTGCGTTAATGCGTTAAAGAAATTAGTGGCGTTAAAACAAATTTGCGTGTTAGTGTCACGTTAACTTTGACAGCCCTAATTTTTACATACTGTGTCATTACATGCAGTACACATATCGCTCACATCGTTATAAGGGATAATGTCAGTGATCCTCAGCAGAAATACTGGTGTGTGGACAGAAATATGAAAACAGCCAACGCTGCGCTTCAAGACTAGATCAAAGAGCTCTTTGGTGTTAAGCTGAAATCGATCTTGGGTTAAGACAAAAGTATTTTCAAGGGATTGTGGAAACACCACAGATCAGTCAGGCCAGCTTTATTTTACCTTTTAAAGTAGAGATTTTTGGTACTTTTCTGCACTGACCTTTGCCTGTTATTCTATTTTCAGTGTACTCACAAAGACCCAGACAGACACCTTCCTGCTCAGTTGTACAGGAAAGTTGGGTTCTTACATTTCATCTTGGAAACAAAGGATTGACTGACTCCTAGCAAAGGTGATGATAATCAATTAATCAGTTTGAATGATCTTTTAAGAAAAATAAGGTAAAAATTATCTGATTAAAGCCTCTTAAATGTGAATATTTTAAGTTTTCTTTACTCCTCTATGACAGTAAACTGAATATCTTTGAGTTGAGGACAAAACAAGACATTTAAGGATGACACTGATTGACATTTTTCACCATTTTCCAACATTTTATAGCCCAAACAACTAATTAGTTAATCGTTAAATGAAAATAATCGTGAGTTGCAGCCTAACTCTGGGGAAAATATGACCAATAATGTAACGCACCTTCTCCCCTGAACTTCCTGAAATTAACCCCCACATTTTAACAACGCTTTGAAGCCCATAATGCATAACAGCCCACGAATAATGCATCAAAAAAAGTTACATCGGGCATTTATTATGCATTACAAAGGCCTATAATAACAGCCAGAGGACATTATAAATACATTGACAAAACAATCTCACCTCAAGGTTTATTTAATAGCTGAGCCGGAGCTTTTGATCATATCACACAGTCTTCCTGTAGGTGGAGTTTGACAACTTTTAAGCCAGCATGGACAAGAAGTACTTGAAAATCTACTATTCTATGACAATATAATCAAAAGCTCCAGATCACCCACAGTATTAAGAGGATCCAGAGCTGAAACTGCTGTTTCCAAGGTCAAGAATGAACCTTGAACGTCACATTTATATGTGTAGTTGTCCTTTAAATATTACTGTTTTACTACTGTTTATAATCACTCTCCTCATTTTATGTAACAGGTTATGATGTGCATTATGTAAACATAATGAATGAAGAGTTGTTTGGTTATAATAACTTCTTCTTCATAATAACAGCATGTCTGCTTCTAATCAGTTATCTTCTGACGAGACCACACTGTATCTGCTTCTGCAGCCTAAAGGAACACGTTTATGAACATGGAACACGTTGACCTTTTTACTGTTATGTATACTGCGCCACAGAAAGACAAATACATCCTGTTACAGATATAAACACTTCCTTGTTTGACCAGTCATAAAGGCATTAGGGCAGGCAATAAGGATATGCACCATCCATTATGTTTACAAAAGGCTTGAGTAAAAAGTAGCTAAGCAATTACTTTGTCATTACTTGACTTAGTCTATTATGTGTATTGTGGTGGCTTATAGCAAGTCTTATAATGCACTCTTCATTACATAAGTGGGTTAGATAGATTTTTGGTTTGTTTTGCACATTAGGGAGAAGAAAAACATAACTATTTACCCTCTAGCTGTACATTATCTCGTTTATTACACGGCTACTTACTTAAGAAATCAATAATTTGACAAAAAGTGCCCTGCCAGAGTCTGACATCAGAACTGTGCCCATAGCAATGGTCTGTTATACATAGCAACGGTCTACTATAAAGGAATAACAGACCATAGAACGCCATGGCTGACCAATCAGAATCAAGTATTCCACAAAGCTGTGTAATTAATTAATTGATAGATAGATAGATAGATAGATAGATAGATAGATAGATAGATAGATAGATAGATAGATAGATAGATAGATAGATAGATAGATAGATTGATTGATAGATCATTGGGGAATTATTGTGTTACAGCAGCAGGTTATCCAGGCATTGCAGTTTATTCTTATTAAATACAAATTAGAGGAGGTAGTATAATAATGTGCAAATTCAGCATGTGCAAGGTTATTGAAGGAGCAAAACAGAATGGAGTATGGTTGTAGGAGCTATTTAGTTGTAGTTTTATAGTGATCGGTGGTCACTCCGGAATGCCACATTGGGACGCCGGGGCCTCGAGGAGCACCTTGGGGGGGGCCGTGCTGTGATTTGGTTTCAAAAGCTTTTGACATTTGGCTTTTGATATAGTTTTAATAATAAGTAGTATTGTTTGATTTTTTTATTCTAGATGTTTACTTTATTTAGACTTGTTTTTTGATAGTGTTTTCTTTTGCCAGTAATTTGTTTTTTGTTTAGTAGCCTATATTTACTTTTTTGCATAATTAGTATTTTGTTTTCTTTTGTTTATGAACTGGGTAACACTGTAGGCACCCACAGTTATATAGGTAGGCAGGTATAGGCCCAGCATGCACCTGGATAGGCTTATTTTTTTTTTACCAGAACAAGAGAGGCAGTGACATCCATGTTTTCTTTGTGCTTGGTGAGAGTTACCTGTTAGACAGGGGTTCAGTAAAGTGTAAACACACCATTTGTAAATCCCATCGCGAGTAAAAGTCCTGCATTTATAATTTTAAGTAGAAGTACAAAAGTACAAGCAGTAAAAAGTACTCATAGGTGCTGTGTTCTATTACTGATGATGTGTTAGCAGCCTTTTAATGTGTATTCTGATAAGCGCTTTATTTACCGTTGTTGAAACTGTAACAATGCATCCAATTTTATGTGCTGTGCATATGTTTTGCATCTGTAGTAACGAGCTGTCAAAAAGTGTAGTGAGTAAAAAGTACATTTCCCACTGACATGTAGTGAAGTATGAGGTAGCGTAAGAAGGAAGTACACCTAATCAGGCAAAGCAAACTTAAAGCACAAGTACCTCAAAATTGTACTTTATCTTGTTTGTTTAATGTGTAGTGTAAAAATGACACCTTGAGTGGTCAGCAGGTTTTGTGACCTTTGGACAGAGCCAGGCTAGCTGTTTCCTCCTGTTCCCAGTCTTTATGCTAAGCTAAGCTAAGCTAACCTAAAAATATGTGAGTGGTATCTCATCTAACTCTTAGTAAGAAAATGTTTTAAGTAGACCTACAGTAGCTGTAGTGGCCATTTGTTGGAAAAATCCAAATCAAACTTAAATCAAAGGACCACTGACGCACCATGTGTATGTGGTTTAAGCAGGCAAAAGAGTCCATTGTCCATGTACAATGTATGTGTATCTGATTATTTTGGTAATCAATTATTCAGTTTGAGTAATTTTTTCAAAGAAAAAAAAGTAAAAATTCTCTGATTGAGTCTCTTAAATGTGAATATTTTCTGGTTTCTTTACTCCTTTATGACGGTAAACTCAATATCTTTGAGTTGTGGACAAAACAAGACATCTAAGGACGTCATCTTGAGCTTTGGGAAACACTGATCGACATTTTCACCATTTACTGACATCCATCCAACCAACCAACCAACCAACCATCCATCCAACCAACCAACCAACCATCCATCCAACCAACCAACCAACCATCCAGCCAACCAACCAACAAACCATCCACCCAACCAACCATCCATCCACCCAACCAACCAACCAACCAACCAACCATCAATCCATCCATCCATCCATTCAACCAACCAACCAACTATCTAACCAACCATCTATCTATCTATCTATCTATCTATCTATCTAACTAACTATCTATCTAAAGAAAATAATTAAACTAAAAAAATAACTGGCAATAGAAAACACTATCAAAAATCGAGTCTAAATATAGTAAATATCTAGAATAATAAATCAAACAATACTACTTATTAGTAAAACAACAACTAAATACTAATAAACAGCTCCTACACTTTAATGCTTGCATGATGTGAAGCTGTTTACAAGGAGGATGCTGAGTGTTACAGGGGGCCCTTGAAGGCATCATAGTGTCCTCTCAGAGCTGTCCAGTGAAGAGTTAATGTCTCTGTTGGCCGTCCTTCTTCTCCTTCTCCTCCCACACAGACAAACCAACACAAACATATCTGTACAGTGAGTAGTAGACTCTCTCTAACTACCCGTCCTTGTTAGGGCACCTACAGGGACTAAAAACAACACTAGAGACTTATAGAGATGGCACAAAGTTTCCCTGAGATCGTGGAGCTCAACGTGGGCGGTCAGGTGTATGTGACCCGGCTAGAGACTCTCACCGCGGTGTCCAACTCTCTGCTGTGGACCAAGTTCACCCAGAGCTGTCCGGGAGACCTGCCCAAAGACAGCAAGGGCCGCTTCTTCTTCGACCGGGACGGCTTTCTGTTCCGCTACATCCTGGACTACCTGCGGGACTCTGAGCTCTTCCTGCCGGAGTTCTTCAAGGAGAGGAGGCGGCTGCAGAGAGAAGCGGACTTCTTCCAGCTGCCGGAGCTCTCCAGGCGGCTCACTGCAGCCTCTAGCCACGCGGAGGACACGGAGCCGGAGGACGCTGAGCTCCTCACCACCAGCCCGGTCACCTCCTCCTCCTCCTCCTCGGACCGGACTCCCGGAGCCACCGCTGGGTACATCACCATCGGGTACAGAGGCAGCTACACCATCGGTAGAGACATCCAGGCGGACGCCAAGTTCCGCAGAGTCGCCCGGATCACCGTCTGCAGCCGGATCTCTCTGGCCAAAGAGGTGTTTGGAGAAACCCTGAACGAGAGCCGAGACCCGGACCGCCCACCGGACAGGTACACCGCCAGGTATTACCTCAAGTATAACTTTCTGGAGCAGGCGTTTGACCGGCTGGCCGAGGCTGGTTTCCACATGGTGGCATGCAACTCCACCGGGACCTGCTCGTACGCCAGTAATGACCCGGGGGAGGACAAACTGTGGACCAGTTACACCGAGTATGTGTTCTCCCGATGAACCTGAACTGCTCACCTGCTGGGCGCATGCAAGAATCACTCCACTTGGTTTAACTATAAGGAGCAATCAGCTGTTAGGTTTTTACTTTAATTAACATCCAACACAGCCAGTTGTGTTATAGTTTCATTTTATTGTGTTTTTTCACTCTCTGCTCTGTAATAATAATAATAAATAATAATAATAAACTTTATTTTGTATAGCACCTTTCCAAAGTGCTTTACATAAGTTAAAATAGTGCAAACATCAAGATAAAAACAATACAGAATAAAAACATAGGTCAAAATAAAATGTTGAACATAAGACTTTTGTACAAAAAAGTCAACAATAATGAAATTTAAAACAAGGGATTGCTATAAAAAGGCCTTTTCTTGTGTTTTTTGTCACTCTGCTCTGTAATAATAATAAATAATAATGACAATAAACTGTATTTGTATAGCACCTTTCCAAACATATAGTTACAAAGTGCTTTACATAAGTTAAAATAGTGCAAACATCAAGATAAAAACAATACAGAATAAAAAGCATAGGACAAAATAAAATGTTGAACATAAAGACTTTTGCTCCCCTGGGTGCATGCAAGAGTGCATCCACGAATCACTCCACTTGTTTTAACTATAAGGAGCAATCATCAGTTAGTTTTTTACTTTAATTAACATCCCACACTGCCAGTTGTGTTATAGTTTAATTTTCTTGTGTTATTGTCACCCAGAGTTGAACTTTTCTGCCATTTTCTCTTCTGTTTTTTCAAAAAGAGGACTTCCTCTAAACCCAAACATTGCTTAGTGAGGAGTAAAGACAAAGTTACTGATTGTTTTTATAGGTCAGTGGGTCCTTAGCTGGGTTATTTTTGTGGCCCAGAGCCTATAACTTTTAAAGAGACTGCTTTGTTCTTAAGTAATTTAAATGACATAAGTGGTTACTGGCAGAAATGTTTGAATGTGGTTTCTTTTGATCCTTGCTGAGCTGTGCTTGCATTGTCTTGTTATTGTGAAGATGAGACGAGCTAGAGCTGCAACGATTACTCGATTAAGTTGTCAACTCTTAAATTAATAACTATTTAGATGAATGATTAATCTGTTTGAGTCAAATTCTCTGATTCCAGCTTCTTAAATGTGAATATATTCTGGTTTCTTTACTCCTCTATGACAGTAAACTGAATACATTTGAGTTGTGGACATATGAGGATGTCATCTTTGGCTTTGGGATACATGATTTTTCACCATTTTCTGACATTTTATAGACCGAACAAGTAAACGGTTAATCGAGAAAATAGACAGATTAATCAACAATGAAAATAATCATTAGTTGCAGCCTTTATCCGAGCACATTAACAAGGACGTATGCACTGTAAATAGCTTAATGTTTAAATAGCCTCTCGAGTCTTTAATTGTGGGGTTGATGATAAAGAAGTTGCTTCTTCGTTATGATATTTTTATTATTGTTATAATACCTTTTGTATACCACACATACAGTATCACTGCTTTCAAGATTACACACTGGGATTTCTTCACATTGTTATGTGCCATCTATGAGCTGTTGTCATTGTTTTCTCTTCAGATATACAGCTAATAAAGTGAGACATTGTGACACTATCCACCCCATCGTCCCCTTGAGTTCACTGTGAAAACGGATTTAACATGTTTGTCTTATGTCTTAATACCCTGATGCTTCTTTTCATACAAGTAAGCATAAACATTGTATTTCTTTCTCAGGTCACCAGGGTTCTTCTTGAGCTCTCTGTGAGGGAATTTTAGAATGAACATTTTATTTGGGCTCTTTCATAGAGAAGTTTAGACATTTTCATTGATATATTCACAGGATTTCCCTTGTGCTATCTTTCACACCGACCCCACTAATGGATCCTTTACATGTGTGGACATATTAGAGAACAATCTGCCTCCCTACTACTGAATGAGAGATGACCTCAATAGATTATAATGTCACCAAAAAAAGGGTTTGATGAGAATTTGACCTGAATTAAGTCACATCGTATTGTTTTTAACATTAAACGTGACATTTAATGTGACAGAAGTGCAGCATACACTCAACTGCACACAAGCTACATTCAATCAGACATAATCTGCTGTCAAGTCATGTATTTCCTAGTAAAGGTTACATCAGTCATGGTATTAAAATACACAGATGGTTGTCTTCATTCAAAACTCCATTGCAAATTTGCTGATTTCTGCATATTGATAAAACCAAAGAGTAACTATTTTCATTGTTATTTCTCCTCATAAAGTTATTATTATATTCATGTAAATGACTCTGAATTTTATACATGTTCTGTTCCGTTTCAACGAAATTGCCTCTCCTTTTACTTCAGGAGGATATTTTGTGTTCATTCAAGCTAAAATTAAGATAAATGGCAACAGATTGTAGCCAGAAGCATAACTAGGTAGCCGATCTGGCAGAGCGTATCAGAGTCCTTCTTTGCAACACAGAAGAGCTCTGTTATCTCCCCTGGGCAGGATGGGAAGGAGGAGGAGGAGGAGGAGGAGGAGGGATTTCTCTTTGGCTGACAAGTACAGTAATCAAATGTCTGTTCCCTTGTGGGATCCTGGGGCACAAATCCAAACTATCCCAGGATCAAGTCTAATCATAAAAGGGCTTTGTGTGGGCTGTGTTAGAATGGGCTTGAACAAATTTGTAGAAATATAAATAACATAAGAAAAATTAATCATTTCTTTGTCAGATATCCAGGAGCACTGAAGCTGTACATATAAAAAAAAACACATTATGATTGATGTTTCTTAACTAAAATGCACACACACACGCATATGTGCACACACGCACCCTCCCTGCAACCCAACCGCCCACACACACTTCTGCCACCAATGAGCTTCGTAAGAGCTTCAAAGATAGACAAGAGACCTCGTATCTGCTGTCAGCTGATGCTGCCATCTGGACAGGAAAAAGGAAGGATCGACCGCGACTCTTCCTCTAGTGAGATCTCCAGAAACAGGACGTAGTGCTCCGCTGTCCTCTGCAAAAACACAGCAGCTGGGGCTCAGCAAAATCAGACACATTTGTACTCATTGTGTGTCTTAATGTGCGCGTATTATTATGAGAAAACAACAATGGGTGAATGCGTTGAATTGGTCTGAGAAACAAGGGTGCCCTCCATTAATCCCTTCTGCATTAGAATAATGATAGGAATAAATGAATATTGTTGGTCAAAACATAAAACATTTCCTTTTTTGGTTCCTCTGAGATGAGAATGAGTTCCTCTGCCAAGCAGCTATTTCTAATACAGACCTTGTTATGTGTGTGTGTTGTGTGTCCTTGATACAAACACCTCCAAAACACATTTCCCTCGGTGTATGCTATCTTTTTTTTCCTGTAAGAAAACTCTTGTCGGCCAAAACGTTGAAAATGTGCACACACACACACACACACATATAAATGAACACACAGAGCGCAGGAGGGAGGCCGATAAAGAGAGCCAAATTAGCCAATTTGCAGAGTTGGAGATAACACAGTTTTCTTCATATCAGCCTCTAAATCTTTCACACTTTCTCACACAGTGTCTGCATCTATAGATCACTGCGACCTGCATGTCTTTAATAGTGTTGGTGCTTTTTTTCCCTCCAGCTCCTCTGGTATAGACACATCACGCTGTTAACAGAGAGAACAACACATTCATAATTAATTAATAAGATGTGTTTCTCTTTGTTTAGGTGTGAGAGCAGAAAATAGAATTTGATGGCCTTTAGCTAAACGTGAGAACGCTCTCCCTTCATTTCCATTTCATGTGAAATGTCCCATTTACAGTCCAGCTCCTTCACAGCTAGTAATAACAGCAGTGGCTGTTCCATTACATTTGCATTCATCAATACCTTGTACTGCAGGGTTTCTGGAGAACTTATGCTTAGTTGTGAAGCCCTAAGAATGAAAAATGTGGGAACCTTGCAGACTTTTGAGTGATAACTCCACATTCTGACTAAATATTTAATAATAACGAAAGGACTGAAAGCCTCATAAAAGTCATAGAAAGAAGTGATAATGTTTTCAGAAGTGTGAAACTGTTTGGCTTGGCTGTCTGATAATCATCCTACAAACATTAGTACCACCGTGAAGCTTATACTGTAATAGAGAACCAGAAAGCCAACTGCAAAGCGTGTTTATTAATTCATACATACAATACATGAATTTCACTCAACATGTAACTATCCAAAGCTGTCTTCATTTGCAGAGTGGATATTAGTGGGCAACTCTGCATCTGAAAAGTGAAGCCAATGCTGAAGTGTCTTAAACTTGCAATCTTAATTTAGGGCGTGGCTACCTTGTGATTGACAGGTCGCTACCACGGCGTTGTCCGGTCTGGGAGTTGTGTTTTCGTCGTAGAACTTTAACCCTTTCACAGTGTGTTTTCAGTTCATGAAAGTTAATTATAACCTTTTTGATCTCCTAAAAAATTCTTATTTGGAGTTCGGTTGTACTTAGCACCACCCTCTCGTGTCACATCTAGTTGCAAATAACTAAGATGGCGACGGACAAAATGCCCAACTTGAGGCTTCAAATTGGCAGTCCACAAACCTAGACATCGTGGTGACTACGTTCACTTCTTATATGCAGTCTATGGTGGATATATTTTATTCATGTATGTCAGCGTATTAAATCTGTCTGGGTCACAAATGCATCCATTACATGAACAAATGAAAAGTATCCTTTAAAGGAATGGTTTGACATTTTAGGAAGTGTGCTTGTGCTAACTTAGCTTAGCACAAAGACTGGAAACAGCTAGCGTGGCTCTGTCTGACGTTATCAAAATATCCCTAACAGCACCCCTAAAGCTCACTGATAACATAAATAAAACCACAACTTGTTGTTTTTACATTTGCATTTAACAAATAAGAAATTACTTGTCAATTATCCGGCTGTAGCTTCTTTTTTACAATACAGACGTGAGAAAATGATGAGCTGTTCCTTTAGAGGCCCAATCAGTGATCCAAATGTAATCCAAAAAATATCAACACCAGACTGGACCCTGCTAACACTCCTTTTGATTAATTGATTGATTGACTGACGTTTAATCTATCACTCAAACTCATCATTTTTATAAACCTCAAATATTTGTGTTAAAAAAAATACAGATTGTCTCTTTAAATAGCTGTAAAGTTTCTAATGAAATGCTCTAATAGCTGCAATAAACCAGATCTGTTTAGTTGAGTTTGGCATTTCATTTATCGAATAGTGCCGTCTAAATGCAATCACCCAAAGTAAAAAGCTAACGTTAGGCTATAAACGAACTATCCCGCAGTCGCATGAGCGCTAGTATTCACAATGAGGCTGTAAAGGTGGACGAGTCTCATTTAGCCACTTGTTAGCAACCGCCTTTTTTAAGACACAAAGGCTACAGAATTCATGAATGGGATATTTACTGACATATTTTATATTGTAGAATAAAACGTTAAAATCTCTTCAGACCTTATTTCAGGCATCCAACAAAAAACCCATTGACTTCCAGACGAGGGAACCGGAAGTGCTAAAATGCCGTTTCTGGGTTTTAGGACTCATACCTGCACCACTCTATTGAACTTGGAAACAACAGTTGACAAAACAATCCCAACTCAAGGTCCATTTACCGCCCTGTTCTGGATGTTTTGATCATTTCACATGGCCCTCATTAGCCCGTTGAGTTTGCTCAGTTGCCATGGAAATAAAGAGACTTCCCATGCTTATGAGGACCTTTAGGACTTCTCATCCGTAATCCTTAAAAGTTGAACTTGAGATTTGATTGTTGACTTTGGCCACAGCAATTGACAAAACAATCTCAACTCAAGGTCTGCTTACTCGTTTGTTCTGGCGCTTTTTCATACAGTAGCTCTTTAATCTCTTCAGGTATTAGAGCAAACACTTCACTGTTTGAATAAACTCTGATAAGATTTGCAGTCATTGATTGCTAATGTAAAGTACACATATTGTAACAGACCTTCAGGCTTTCATCATGGCAGACTGTTAGTGTTTGTTAACAGCCTGAACACTCATTAGCCCACTATTAAGTGTTTGTGTTTCCAAGCAGTGAAACCATTAAGGGTCCATACATCCCTTGAATCATTAACCATTCTCAGAATTGTGTTCAACTAAAAAAAAATGTTATGTGAAATTACAATTCATCACAGTGAGTATGATGTAGTAGTGACTTTCACAAGAAAACAAACATCCCCTTTTTCAAATCTTGCGCCAGAGCAGAAGTCAAGCAGAGCAACTACAACAGTTTAAAGTAGGGCAGCTCCCACTTGTCGTTTTGGTCTTAGTCAACTAAGATTTATTTAGTTTATTAGTCATTTTTTATGCTTTTTCATGCTGAATGACTTATTTCTAAGAAACTTATGAGCACATCTCTGGTAAACACACAATTTAAAGTGGTGCTTTTGTGTGATTCTTTGTGGAGAAACTCAGTTTCACAGATCTGTCGATTAAATCAACTAATCTATCGTATGAGCGTTAGTCGACTAAGAATTGCTTTGGTTGAGGACAGCCTTATTTTAAAGCCACAATCCGTCATTTGAAAGCTGGCTATGCTGTTGAATTGTGACACTCTAATCCAAAGCAGTTTGATGTAGATATCTTTCATTCTGTTACTTAATCTAATCTTACAATCTGACAGTTTTGCTATCGTCATAAGAAATTGCAGCTTCATTTTACCTAATTTCCTCCTCAGTTACAAGAAGTAACACATTGACAGGGCAGTACATCCTGGGGTTAATGTTTCTTTGTTTTGTGTGTGTGTGTGCAGGTTTGTGGCCGAGTACAGCATGAAGTCGATCCCTGGCTGCACAGGAGAAAAGATAAGATGCAGGAAATGAAAGCAATAATGAACTCCAGTCAGAACTTTGCTCCCCCTGCAAGACTCAGTTAAGACCAGTCTGACATGAGCCGGTTTCATTCAGACAAGACACACAAACCTGCACACAACAACCTTTTGTTCTTCTGCTATCCTGTTTCTTGTAGCTGATAGCACAGCAATGCAACACAAAATAAAATATAATAAAAAAAACATGACACCATTATGCAAAACCTTCATACAGTACAGCCTAGTTTTATTACTTGCAGCAGCATTAAAGACGGCAGCTGTGCTCCGAATATGGGGTTACATTTGCAAATCATACTGGTACGATAAAAGGTCGTGGAGGATAGGGATGCAAAACCAAACAGTTCAATGATGTACAAACCGAACTGTGGGCTTGTTGAATCGTTGCACCAACGTTAAATACAGTCCTGCTAATTATTTGATGAGGTACCAGAGACATAGAAGAGGCATTTGTATGAACATAGACCTTCTTGACCATTAAAGTAATAATCTCGAAGATTTTTGTTTAACTAAATGTCTGTTATGTCACTACCTATCGCTGAGGGAGGCAACAAAATGGTGATTAAGCCCATAGTCCACTGATGAAAGCCCTTGCATTTGCAGTATTACAAACTGGGTGTCAAAATCACAAGTGGCGCACAGTTTGTGACGCGTTTTCTATCACCCAGCAGTGGTTGGTCCACCAGAGAGAGTATAGGTGGATCTATCTATCTATGTATCTATCTTGTTGAATACTTGATTCTGATTGGTCAATCACGGCGTTCTATAGTCTGTTATTTCTTTATAACAGACCGTTGCTATGTATAACAGACCGTTGCTATGGGTGCAGTTCTGATGTCAGACTCTGGCGGACCGTTTTTTTTGTCAAATTATTGATTTCTTAAGTAATAAGCCGTGTAATAAGTGGGATAATGTACAGCTAGCAGGTCATTGTTGTGAAATAAACCCCCTCAGGGCGATTCACTTTATTCCACAACAATGACCAGCTCGCTGTACATTATCCCTCACACACATATACAGTATATAAACCCATTGGAAATTATTGTTTTTCTTCTCCCTAACATGCAAAACAAACCGAACCGAAACTGAAACCGTGACCCAAAAAGCGCAATACAAACCGAACCATTGGGTTTGTTGAACTGTTGCACTTCTCGTGGAGGAATCAAGCTGTAGTCTGAACTTTTGAAACTGCAGATGACTTTTATTTAGTAAAGGCCGTTCATGTTTTCACAACCAGCTATGTAAGCTGACACAGTTATAAAAAAATATGTTTTTATTTTCTAGCTTGTTTTAGAGCACCAATGAGCAAAACACTGGAAGCACATTGTTGTCTTGGGGGTTACATTTTTGGTTGAATTTCTTAAATTAATTTCTTGCCCTGATCAGTCAACAAAACAAGCAAGGCTTTTCTTCTTTAAAAAGGTAATTAAATAGTGGAATCCATTCACAAATAGGAATGCATGAAATTACACATTTTGTTTCCTAAGATGCTTGTGTAATTCTCTGGATATTGAATTGTTTTGGCTTTTGCATGCAACTTTCTTGCTTTTGAACCACTTTAAAGTTTGCTATCAGCCAGGGGTGGATAAAACCCAGGTATAGCTGCAGACTGGCAGATTGAAATCTGTGATCCTCCAGTGGCCATGTTATCTGTCTCCCTCAAGGATTCAACCTCAGTGCCTCGGACCATAAAGCTCCGTCTCCCTGTCTGCCCTGTGTAGTTTTGTTGGCTAGAGGGAGGGTGTAAATGTCGCCAGTCTCCGCTGAGCTGCTCTCAGCGCCCAGCAGCAGACCGGAGATTGGTGCAGCTGCCAGTGACAAAGCTGAGCCTTGCACTGTGCCGGTAAACTAAAAGGTAAAAGGCTGCCAGCATCAATCAGCTGCGGGGAACAGAGAGGAAGAGAGGGAGCATCCTCCTCCCCTGCTGTGGCTGCAGCAGGCTTCCTTTCACAAGAAGTGCAACCCCTCCCTCCCTCCCGCTCTAGGCTGTCTGAAAGGGCAAGATGTGGAGAAAGAAAGTGTGTCTGTGACTAAGGTCATTTTAATTTGAGCTGCACGTCATTTCATGAATAGTAAGATACCGCTATTTGTCCCTGAAATGGTTCAACAAAACAGCATTTCCTGTCAGAAACTGATACCGCTGAAAGTATCACCTTTACACATTTAGCTTATGAATTCACACCTTTCTTTGCTTTTGCAGCCAGCCTTGGTTTTCAAGACTGTTCTTCTTAACGTAATGTACAAAAAGCATTGAAGCACCTGCTATTTGGATCCAAATAAATTGGCCTTTTTTAAGGAGAATGGCAAAAAGGATGGCAAAGTCTTTCAGTCGCTCGGTCCATCACTTTGGCCCAGACTGAAAAATCTCAAGTTAGTTGGATTGCATTGAAGTTTTGTACAGACATTTGTGGTCCCCAGAGGATGAATCCTAATGACTTTTCCTATAGTGCCACCAGCAGGTTGACTGTTTTGTTTTTTTAGTGAAATATCTCAACAACTATTTGTTGGATTTCCACAAACTTGGTAACAACATTCATGTCCCCCTCCTCAGGATGAATTGTAATAACTTTGATGATCCCTTGGTTTTTTCATCTAGTGCCATCACTGGGTCAAAATTACTATTTGTCCAATACTTGGTGACTTTTGTTTATGACTAGGGCTGTCAAAGTTAACGTGATATCACATATCACAATATTTGCATTGGCGTGATAATATCTTAACGCAAATATTGTAAACTGTACCGCCACTAATTTCTTTAACGCAATTTTCAATTTTTAGGTTGAAGAGGGCTCAGTTTTAAAGCCAGAGTGAAGATACTGGTATCATATGAGACTAGAAAGGTATACAACCATATCATACTAGCTTGTCGCAAAGGAGGTTAAATAACGCTCCAAACTTAGCTAAATTTTGGTAAGGAAAAACTGGCATAGGCATTTTCAAAGGGGTCCGTTGACCTCTGACCTCAAGATGTGTGAATGTAAATGGGTTCTCTGGGTACCCATGAGTCTCCGCTATACAGACATGCCCACTTTATGATAATCACATGCAGTTTGGGGCATAGTCAGGTCAGCACACTGACACACTGACAGCTGTTGAGTTTGTATGTTATGATTTGAGCATATTTTATGCTAAATGCAGTACCTGTGAGGGTTTCTGGACAATATTTGTAATTGTTTTGTGTTGTTAATTGATATCCAATAATACATATATACATACATTTGCATAAAGCAAGCATATATGCCCACTCCGATGTTAATAAGAGTATTAAATACTTGACAAATCTCCCTTTAACGTACAAATAAAAAATGTGCGATTAATTTGAGATTAATTACGATCAACTATGGACAATCATGGGATTAATCGTGATTAAATATTTTAATCGATCGACAAGCCTATTTATTATGACCCTAACTAATGAAATTCCTATGGAAGCGTAATGCATTCACTCGAGGAAAAAAATATTTGCCTTGTTTTTCTGAAATAATATAATTATCTTGGTTATTCTGAGAAAAGTGTTCATGGAAAAAAAAAATCCATCATGGCTGTAGACTCTTCTTCTTAAGTGTTGACCTTATTTAGCCTTTGCACATGAATTATTATGGCCCAAAACATCATATTAAGTCATCATTACAGTTTAAGTGAGGATTGTAGAAACAGATTCTAGGTCCTCCCGCCTATCTGTCCTATCTGTGCTGGACGTCTCTGTCACTCTGCCTCTGTCTGTTAGTGCTCTGGACAATGTTACAGCAGTGACGCTGCCTTGAGAGGACACTCGCCAGATATCTGCGAAGCACAGACACGCCCACTTCCTTCTCACTGCTTCCTGTGTCAGTTTGTCAGCGTTTTAATATCAAGCTGTGTTACAGACACTCCAACTGTTTGCTGTATTGTTCGAAAAACATATCTCAGTAGTTAAAGTTATAATATGCAAGAATTTCCTAAAAAACAATATATAGACTGATACAAAAACAAATCATCACTTATGCCCCACTAGAAGTGTGTTTCTGCAGAGACTCAGCAGCCCTCTGTCTGGATTTTCTCTTTTCTTCTTGTTGCCGTGTGTTCGGGACGCTTCTGGGTGTCTGCAAACAGCCTTTTGGCCCCACGTGGGGCTGTAACCCCAGCGTGCAGGGTGTACAGCCCATTCATGTCGTCAGATACAGCAGCCGTGTTACGCCCCGCGGCACAAGTCCCCCTTTAGCTCTGTTAGATACAAAGCAGTTGTATTTGACAGATGAGAACAGGTTGCTACATCACTGTGTGCTTGGGTTTTTCCCCCGTTCGTCTCTCACTCCTCTGCTGTGTGCTGCTATCGGTGTGTCAAGGCACGCACATCAAGACACAGCAATTATTAAATCTCAAAAAGATCTGTTTTTAACGATGGCCCTGATAGCTCATTGTGGGTAGGTGTGGGTTTACTGGGCACGGGCAAACTCACTGTCACACGCATCATTTAGCGATTTCCCACACTGAGAGTTAGTATTAATGTGTCGTGTGTGCTTCAAATCTCAGCGTGAAAGGTTAACTTGCTACACAACAGCTTTTTGTCATTTTCTCTTCTGTTTCCTCCAAAAGGGAGAGCAGCCTTGGTGATGACGCAATGCTGGTCTGGTCTATAGCTTGGAGGCATGAAGCCTTTCAATTATATAATTTTTTAGGACACGGCAGGGGAGCAAATCAGAGATCAGTGTTTTTGGATTTATTGTTGGTGCAACCAACTACTCAGCAACTCTTCGGCATAGCGTTATTATAGATACCGGAAATTTGGAGACATGTTTCAACTTCTTCTCTTTACGCTGTTGAGGAACGAGGGATTGCTTCCTCCAAAAGGGGGCGTGGTCATACGAGCCTACTCTGGATTACGTATTGCCGGTCTGATGTATCTCATGTGGGTCCCCCTTTGGGATGGCCCATGAAGGGCCCAGTAGCTTGGCCCCTATTTGGTTTTTCTGTGGGCAGCCCATTTGGCCCCCCTGTGTCAACAGCACAGCACAGTTCAAACGTTGTTTTAACATGACAGTTGCTCAAAAATACTCATTCATTTGACCAAACCACTAAGAGGTAGTTACTTTCTCTAAAACCTTGGATAAATGTTACTTTGACAGAGCCCAGGACAGAGCCAGTAGTGAGGAAACTTTTAATTAGTGATAAAAACATGTGGCCAAATGAACAAAGAACCTCTTTGGGAAACTTTGTGGGGGAGAATTTTGCATGAACAATTGTTTCCTCTGAAGCAAACTGTAAAAAATGAATAAAAATAGTACTATTCCTAAACCAAATGGGAGCCTTAAATCTTCTTATGAAGACCAAGGTCATGATTTTCCACTTGGCTGCTCTGCAACCATAAACTGAAAAACAGAAACAGTAGCTTATTAAAAATGTCCCAATGATGCTAAAAACAGTTCGCTTCCATTATGTGTCTCACGTACTTATTCCCATTTACACTTGTCAGTTAGACATTTAAAAGTGTTGTGAAAAGTATAAAAGCATTAAATCCATCTGGTTAATCTTTCATCTCTCAAGCTAAGCTTGAAGTAACTAATGTCTCTACATATGTAGCCTGCCCGGGCTGTTTGACCCTCTGCCGTTTCCAGCAAACTGTACTTGTGATACGTAAATGGGTCAGGCTGGAATCATCCTTAACAGATGGAGCGTATCATAAACTGAAAAAATGTCTCTACTTGTGCCTTAAGGGAACTGAACTCTCCCCTCCAAAAGACCAGGTCACAGTAAACTGTAAAAACATTTCCATCCATCAGGCCAAGAGCGCCAAAGAGAGTACAGCGTTCCAAGAACTAACAAATGATTTCTCCCAAGGTGAAAAACCACCATGTGGTCACCGCCACAACGACCTAAATAACATCTTTGTACGGAGTCCCTAACTGATCTTTGCACTGAGATTCCCACTACATCTGAGTTGAACAATGGTATGAAGACAGAACTGTCAGATGTGTGTGAGCTGTTGCAAATGTGTGATTTGCATTGCTATGCAACTTCCTCATATGGATGAAATACTGCTTTGTGCTGCTGTTTGCTTACACATAGGCTACATTACTGCAGTGTAGCCTACCGTGTGATACAAATAATGGTGATCTATAAGCCAGAACTAATTTTTCAAATGTCAGCAATTCACCTTAACTTTTTTTTTTTTAAACCACATGGGCACACCACACCACAGACTCTTCTTTAATTTAGGATATCACAACCTCAATCTGTTTTAGTTTATGTCACTTCCTCATTGAAAGGCCAGAAAACAGACAACTTTCACTTCCCTTGTCTATTTAACCTCGCTTCACCAACTTCCTGTAAAAGGTCAGTTTACAAAACATCCCAACACAATTCAGCTAAAAAAGAATTTACAGCAGAAAAAAAATGTCTGTTTACAAGCTTTTAATGGGAATTGGTATATCTATACAAGGAGAAATAAAACTCTGCAGTGGAAACTAGTAAAAAGTTTTACAAATTATGAAAAGCAGATGGAGTTCCTTTATACTCAAGCAGTGCACTGCTTCAGCTGTTTATTAAAACAGATACATTGACGCTAACTTCACTGACTAGCAACTCACGTGACACACAGGGCTGATGATACTAACGAGTCACATGACAAATGACTCACGGGTCTGATGAGATCAACGACTCGCGTGACTCACAATAAAGAACAATTAAATAAATGTATATCTATGTATTTATTAGTAACATTTAGTTTTACAAAGTTAAGAAAGCAAAGTTTAGGTCAAGCCTGAGTGGAGTGATGCCGGTTAACTCCGGAGCGAGTAACGTTATCGACTCCAGCCCAAGTAGGAAAAGTCACAGCATTTGGTTTGTTACAAGATTAACCAAAGTTTAAACTCTTCCACAAAGTCAGGACAGGTAGAAGATTTGTTGACATTTAAATAACAGGTTATTCTTTCTGTCCAGTTTCTTCTGACAGCATAAAACACCTCATGTGAAATGTGCTGCGTCTTTGTAGCTGCTGTTAAATTCTTGGATCCCTGTTACTGATGCCATTGTTGTCAGTTAAAGTCATATATTAGTACACGCTGGCAAGTACCTGTACTGTCATAAAATATTAGTAATAGAAGCCATATTATACATTATAAAATAGTTACTGCTCTAATAATTTGGGCATATTCAAATGACATTTTTATCCACAGTTTGACACTGAAATGTCTATTTTACTATGAGACCAATGATGCCACCATGTGGTACACAAAGGAACATCATATAAAAACCCATATAGATGTTTAGTTTACTTTATTTACAAAAAGATTTCAGTTAAGATTCTCATTTTCAGGTGACAAATACATGCGTTATATATACCACTGATTTATCCCAAAGTGCACTTGGTGAGATTACAACAGAACAGAAAGTGCCTCAGTACAAGTTAAAATGTGCCTCCATACATGGGTTACATTAACAAGAAAGATCTGATATCTTTAATGTACTAATGGTCAAATATAGCACAAGTATATGACAAATAGCAACACTGACATTAAGATAAAAGCATTAATCAAACACTAATAATTCTCATAATTGCTTTATTTCATATATTAATTCTACATTTTCTTGCAAACAATTAGCAGAAAAAGGACAAACTAAGTAGCATATTTGCTTAAAAACAGCCATTAAAAGTCTACCTTGCATGTGGATATGCAGATTGTCAAGATTTAATATCACATCGTAGTTCAATTACTATAGGAGACTTAAGTCATGGCCTGGCTGTGTGTGTTTTCGTAGTTTTGTCCAACAGGAGTTCCCAGCGATTCGTCTGCTTACTCTGTGATCTTAAGTTCGGCATATTGGTCACATGGAGGGGGCACCGGCGGCTAAAATGTTAATAATAAGCATTATTAATGATACCGTTTGATTTTTTACTTGACAAGCAAATGAAGTGCATGTTTCCTGGACAGTGATAAAAGCCCAGTTCAAGTACATTTGGTTTTAAGTGCATGATTAGGATTCATTCCTGTTCTTCACAGCAAGGAAATTGGCCAAAAAAGAACAATTGTATTGAAGTCTCACAAAGACCAGTACTCACACTTGAGTTGGAAATAACAGGGCTCACAGTGGGGCTTCCTGTTTCGGATTCGAACCTGGACTCCAGTCTCAGTTCCTCCGAGATGCCGGTGGCAGCCCACACACTGAGAGGAGGAGGGAGAGAGGTGAGAAAACAAGTCCAGAACGATTTAAGAGAAATCCAGCTGACCGGTAACGTGGGCCTTTTGTGTCTAAATCATTCCACCAGATTGTCCGCCACCCAACACAGAACAAACCAAGCTTTGTTCCTGCGTACAAACACATATAGCATATAAATATTCTATGAGTGTTATGTGCGTCTGTAACTCCTATGGAGCAGAGAGTTGCAAGAGTGAGTCGACTTTTACATCTACATGCTAATGAACAAAAGGTCGACTAAATGTTGGGGTCGTCTGCCAGAGACATTTTCACAATAAGCATCTAAAAGCGAAGCAGGACAGCGGGCTGGCGTCTTCCCCTAAAACAATCACATGCAGAAAATAAGAGACGAATAGCACACAGGACTACGGCATGAGGCCAGATGCCTGACACAGACTGGTTAGGAAAGATGGAAGCATGGAAAGGTGTCAGAAATGCTCCTGCTAGCAGGTGCCTATAAAGCTGATATGATTTTAACTACAGACTCCTACTGACCTTTCAGTGCAGTCACATTAGTCTTCAGTCTTAATTAAATTTTCCCACAATAAGCACCAAACAAAGGAGGTCAAGTCACGGTTTCTGATGCGGGTAATACACTTTGGGTCAGAATGATAAGGTGTGTAAGCCATCTCTGCTTTCATCCAAATGTAGTGCAAATTTTAAACAAATTTAAAGAAAATCAGCAAGAGAAAATGCAAATTAGTGCGCGTTTCCATCATAGAATATAAAATATGGACATAGTCTACGTCACCCATAGGTTTCTGAAGAGCCGTTGTGAAGCTCAAAGTGCTTCGGCCGTGGCCATCTGGGTAGTGATGACACAGCCTAAAGGCTGTTACACACCAGCAGCGTTTCTTTTCATGCGATTAATTCGCATGTCGATATATTTTTTTGAACTGTTGTTTTTTTATCATGAGTACATTCCCACAGAACGCAAATATTACGTGACGAAAAAGCAATTTTTTTCTGACACAAGGTTAGTTTTCTGAGCTTTCACACCATGAATAAAGGCATCAACCAATCACGTTCTGCAGAACTGGTTGAGTTGCGCCGGATGCTCCGTAGTCCGGATCAGGACGGCAAACTTTATTACTTCTTTCAACCTTGACAAAAGGCAACACAGACCAGATCCAGCTCCTCTTCAGTGGAGCAAAAGCTTGAGTGACAAATGAGTCACATGCTTCATGTATAGTGTGTCTGGATTTATTTGCAGTTTCCTTTACACTGAGTCACATTTTGTTTTAAATATAAACCGACTTTTCCACCTCAGCCAAGTGTAAAAACGCTTCTGCTATATTTTTATGCACAAAGTGAAAATGTGCATAACAACAGGTGGAAGGCAATGCTGTGTTTTTTAGTCTGACAGCGTAATATTGTGTAAGGGGGTGGCACATTACATCACGTGAACTCACAGATCAAAGTTAAACAAAGAACTCTGACCTGCGAGATTGACCCGTACCAAAAACGTGAGCCGATTCATGAATGAGTAATTATTCAAAAAGAGTGGAGCTACTGTGACTGCACACTTAACCCGGTCATGACCTCTCACCTGGAAGCAAGCGAGGTGGAAGCAGAGACTAAGGGCCTCTATGACCATGGCTGCCCCACTACCCAGGACACGCTCACACACACAGCAAGTCCTCCTGCCACTGACCATCCTGGGGCAGCACATGTTAACAGTGTGAGGCCAAAAAATCAATGATGCGATACAGAAAATAACACAACATGCACAAGAGAGACAGGCTCTATATTCGAATGCATTATGTACCTGCCATGTTGAGAGGAATCTAATGTGTGTCGCTGGGACAACATTGATCCAGTGCTGTAGCGGGAGGAGGAGTTCCTACTCGGAGCGCAGTAACCTGCAGCAGCCGAGTGTGGACGAGGGTAACTGATTGTAGCGGTCGAGAGTGAGGACTCACGCAAACTATCCAGGTCGTCCAAAGACTCGTACCTACAGAGAAGACGTCACAGTTCAGAAAATGGTAGGAGGATAAAAGACGGGGAGGAAATGTCATAACCAAAGGTTGTGAAACAAACGGCTGCCAAAAGGTGCAAATACTCCCACCTCTTCATGGGAGCCCCAACATAGATGGGCTCCTTGTAAAAGCTGCTGCTGCGCTGACGTATCCAGCTGTTGTCAGTCAGAAGCTGAGTCCTTTTCTTCATCTCCTCCAAAATTAGCTGCCTGTCTTTCTCAGCATTGGACTGTCCTTTTCTTTTCCTCTCATCACCTGAACCAATCAAAGTTTGGGGGGGGGGGTCAGCCCAGTACATCACCAGAACACAGGAGAATATCATGACAGAGAGGGTAGACTAACCTCTGGTCTGTTTGTGGGGGCCAGCTAATGCTGGGGTTGACAAGGACTTTGCCCTATGGGAGGACAAAACAGAAAGTCCACATTATTCTACAAAAATACTTATCTTTGATAAAGATTTTTTTTTTAGGGCTGCAACTAAGGATTATTTTCTCGATTAAATTGATTGGTTGTTTAGTCTATAAAATGTCAGAAAATGGTGAGAAATCTGTGCAGAGGAGTAAAGACACCAGAAAATATTCACATTTAAGAAGCTGAAATCAGAGAATTTAACTTTTTTTTCTTTAAAAAATTACTCAAACCGATTAATTAGTCATCAAAATAATTGTTGGCAATTAATTTAATAGTTGACAACTATTTAACTATTTATTCAGTAATGTTCTTTCTGTTTTTTCACAAATTAAATACTGCCTATCACGCTAAATCAAATGTTTCAACTCTAATCATTCTCTCTGTGCAGGGGACAGGTGGGTAGCAGTTCAGGATGAGTTGTGACTAGTCAGACAGTTAAAGTAGAATATCATCATTCATAGTTCTGCTTTTGGAGTGATAATGTCCTGTTTTGCCCTGGATGATGTGATGTATGTACTGTTTATATCCCTCTCTACCGCTTGTATAGAATATCATAAAACTAAACTTTTTAACTTCGCTTTTAGGGGCTACACCAAACTGGTTGCGTGCTGATGTTTGCTTCGTGTTTGTTCGAGTTGTAAATAATACCCACCTAATGAAAATAGCTATATTATGTCATTAATTATCTTGGAACAAACAATACTGTGTTACGTTTGCACACAAGCAGACAGGACTAGTTATAATATTTAGCTTTGGGCGTAAAAGGTCCTGGTGTAGTATGTCTAAGTCATACTGAGCTAATGTTGTTCTGACCTGTGTGCAGAAGACAGCTTAGCAAAGCCACAGGAGTCCTCAGCCCTGAGGTGCAGCATGAAAAACATTAAGGCCCAGCCAAAGCACAGCAGATTCAGCAACAGCAGCAATGTAAAAGAGATCATGACAAGTCATGTTAAAAAAAAAATTGCTAAATAAAATTCCTCAAACTTTCATTCAGTAGTAAGCACAATTACTGCAATATGCATAACACTGTTACACCCAGAAAGGATGGATAAGGAGCTGACAATATTGAGGAGAAAAAAAGTTGAATTACCAGGCTTGTTCAGAAATCTTGTCACGCTGCTCTCCTTGTGCATTACTTTGAGGTTTTGATCCTGCTTCTTTCAGCTCATCTCGGTCAGAGCTCTGCTCTTCTTCTCCTCCTCCTCCTCTGGTTTTGCTCATCAATCCATTCAGGTGGAGCTGGGCGCTGGCAGGGCTCTCACCAAAGGTGTTCTGCTTCAAAATCGAGGTGATTAAAGAAATGACACTATAGAAACCATGTAAAGCACTGAAATTTAACGTGGGGCCAGGGACCTCTAATGAATCCTGTGGGATTCCTAAAACTGTATTGAAGGGAAAGCAGAAGCCCGAAAACGTGCGTCTAATTAGCAGTAAAGGTGTAACAGGTTGTATTTGTTCCCGTCAGCACGGTAATCACATGTGTCAGAGCTGCTGATCAAAAATACCAACTCATACTTCAACCAGTCTAATATCACATCATGATGTGGGGAACATGAAATATTAGGATCTTGATAAGAATTCAAAATTATAAAAGAGTATGGGGCTGGACATCATATACTTCCATCATTCTGTTCTAAACCCTTAAACAATTTATTTTAATTAATGAATTAATCCATGTTCATTTCTGATTTATGACTAGAACAACTTGACACACGT
The DNA here is from genome assembly GCA_916701665.1 of Sebastiscus tertius. Lineage (NCBI taxonomy): Eukaryota > Metazoa > Chordata > Actinopteri > Perciformes > Sebastidae > Sebastiscus > Sebastiscus tertius. Next base: position 28,327 of record CAKAOH010020618.1, read on the forward strand.
TGCTGAGTAGCATCTCTAATTAATCAACAGTTTCCCAGCTTTCAGATAATGTACATCACTTCTATGTGACATAAACTGCTGAGCTGCTATCTCCCCCTATAGACCCCCCCGTACCCTCCCCTAAAAAAGACAAAAGCTTGTCTATTGTGGGTCTCAGAGGGTTCATGCACATACAGTGCTTGGGGTAAACTTTTTCTACAGTGACTTTATAGAGGAAAATCTCATATGTTTTAAGATCTCTCAGTTATAACTAAAAATGTTCTGCAGCTTGAAAAAGGCTCAGAGGACCACTCAACATTACCTCTGACTTCCTGCATAACTCCCCTTTTGCATCTTGTTGTGCCCTCCGCCACTCTGATTCAAGCCTCTCCTGATCCCGCTGGTATTGCTCCTGAAAAAAAAGAAACAAGTGCACCCACACATTTGCATTTAGCTGTAAACTTTAGATGAAGTTCAAATGAACAAGGACTGTGCTGTGTAGTTCAGTGTTGGGGACGCAAGTCTTCACCTGTAGGAGGCGCTCCTGCTCTTCCTGCCACTTCTCCTGGCGCCTCCGATCCTCCTCACGGTCCCACGACCAGCTGGATGAGGAGGGGCTGAGGGATGGCACCTGGAGCTGGTGATGCACAAACAGACTGTGTGGCTCAAACACGATCACAAACTCTTTCAACACACATACGCATAACTTATGTTTGAACATGCATACAAACGTCCTTTGATCAAGTGGTGTGGTAACTCACATCGGATATTGCAGATTCTGAACCTCCTGTGAGAGAAAATAACAGGTCAGCAGAGAAAACATGACACAGTAGCTCCTAAAGATGATCAAGGCCACACATACGCCACACAAAGGTTGGGGACACATTAGAAGACTGACAAACCAAAGCATTTTTAAAATACAGTGGATCATGCATTATGTATTTTCGTCTTTTTGTAAGTCTTTGCCTGGTTTTGAACTAGATAAAAACCCTCATACTTCGTTTATCCTGCTGACCTCTGACAAATGTTTTACAGCATCTTCCTACGTAGCACAAAACCTTTGGGTGTAGCCAGAAACAGTATGAACAATAAGTGTACATGAAGTATACAGCCCTGCTAGATGCCTCAGTTGCTACGAAACAATGTTCACTGAAGACCAAAATACAACCACGTTGGACAAAATGAATTGTTGTTTTTCTCTTTGTAGAGCTTTACCTGCAGGACTGGCTCAAATATATGTTCACGAAAGGGTACCTTTTGTACTTTTGTTTGTTTTTGTGTCTGACTAAAAGCGACAATTTCTGAAATTGGTCCAGTATTGAGGGAGAGTGCTGTAGATGGCAGCTGCTCACGGGCTGCAATATGGTGCTATTGGGGCAAGCTGGCACCGTCATTCACATCCACTAAAAGTGCTTGTTTTTGCCCTGACAGGCTCTGATTGTTATTACAAGTGTCCGACATTATGGAAAGAGTCTCGCTCAAGGAGAAGTCTCGTTCTGAAATCTGGAAGACAACGGTGGAATAGTGGAATACATCCTCGGTGGAAATGAGGGCGGAGTTTGTTGTGTTTGAGTGTTAGCGTTATCCCTCAATACTGGACCAATTTCAGAAATTGTTTTCCCAATTAGTTAGACAAAAAAATAGGGTCCAAGTTTAAAAATACCAATGTTACCCTTTAACTATGAAATGTCAAATGGTTCACATGTGGCGTGAGAGGTCTACAGAGCTTAAAAACTCACAGACTAGACCTGACCAAGGATCAGCAAGTCTGTATGTAAATCAGCTCACTAATCTGCGAACGTATCCCCACCTTAAAGCGCACAAATACTGAGAAAGAAACAGTTAAGCAAAGACTTAAACATGCCATAGTAAATAAAGAAAAATGGTATTCACACTTTTCATCACAACACAAATCCGCTTTGTTCATTTGTTGCTCCACAACGACTAGCACGTTGCTCAAAGTACAGTTTAAAACACACACACAGTGCAAAGATTTACCACACAAGTAAACCCATGAGCTGAATCCCGCCGAGCCTGAAGAGAGAAGCCATTGTTATAGGACACACATTGGATTCATTAACAACCACAAAGGACAGCATTACACATCACTCATTGTGCAAAAGAATGAGCAGTAAAAGAAGCATTTGTTGCACATCAGATATGGTATGTTATGGACATGATCAGTGCTGTCAGCTCTGTGGTTGCGAGATAAAGTTTTGCCAAGATGAGCACCATTGTTTGCCCCAGTTTGCAAGAGCCGTGAAAATGCCACATCTTTAATAGTAGCTAGGCTGCATTGATGAAAATACTGTTCAAGTACAAAACTAATATTATAGTGGTATAAAGTAAAAGTTCTCATCTAATCACTGTGCATCGTCTGATTCCTTTTAAATCAGCAGCCCTCTTCTTAAAACACTACTAAAATACCCAATAATTAACCAAGCCCAGCACCAGCCACCAAGCTGCTACACAAGAAGTCTAGGGGCTCTTTCACAAGCCATAGTCCGTTTGGTTAGTCCGAATCAGGGTGAAATTGATACTTTTGGTTCATTTTCTATTTAGTCTGGTTCGGTTTCACAGTACACAAATTAAAATGGATCAAATTTAAAAAAAAAAAATATTTGCTGAGGGGCGTGTAGGAGGGAAATATTGCGCGTTTTCTCTATTTCATTGACTTTATTTAGCATATCCTGTATGTTCTCTTCGGCCCAGATGTCAAGCAAACATTAGACTTCTGCAGAAGTCCAAGTCAGTTCTCTCCCACTCATGTTAACCTGCATTTACATGTGTCCATCTCAACTTATGTCCACACAGGAAGCCTGCGTTGTGGTTTGCTTAGAAACCAGACTGCTTGCGAGAGGTGGTTGTTTTGGTCCACACCAGACTACGATTACTGTGTTCACAACCGCCCTAAACTAACCGCACCAGAGTTTGATTAAAACGGACTACATGTTGGCTTGTGAAAGCTAAAGTTCAAACTGGAATTTTACCTTTCTGTTTGAAAAACTCTTCCCTCCTTTTCTGATTTTTCCTACTAATATTACTATAATCTACATTAGGAGGAAGGACAGATAAGGTGAACATTTCATTAGTACATACTATATCTGAGGAGTTAGATGTTTGTCATGTGCTATTGCAGACTTTATTCTTGTCATTACCTTTACTTCTGACTGTCCCGGGGCTGTCAGCAAGCTCTCCATGCATGACTTTACCTTGTAAAACCTGGGGAGGTGAAAGAACATCACCTGATGAGCATCACTTATCAAGCTGCACTATCAGGAGCTTTGTGCATCCATTTTTTTTAATTGAAGCGATAACCGGCTAAAACGTTGCTCACATTGTCCGTCTGCCCGTTGGATTTGGACACTTTCCTGACAGCGGTTTCTGTAGAGGCGCCACTGTTGGCATGGTGATCAGGGCAACCTATCAGACCGGGCGCTGCGGCGGTCAGATTGAGGGTCATCCTGCTCTGGCCTTGCTGGTTGTGATGACCCCCGTCACCGGTGCGCCAATCTAATGAAAACAACCAGCCATCAACACTAAGGTCACACTGTTACTGTTTGTGACCACTGGTTACAAGTTAGAATGAATTATCACAAATGATTAAGGCGGTAAAAGACGAGACTCATTATCTTACCCTTGTTGCCATAGCGCCGAACGTCCATGGTCAGACTGCCGGTTTGCAGGGAGGATGTCATTTTATCCTTCCACTGGATGTAGTTCATGTGTGCCGCCGCAACTCCATTAACAGCCACAATCTCATCGTCCACACACAGCTGGCAAAGCTCCGCTGGACTGCCTGGGGAGGGAGGGACAGGCGTCAGGGAAATGAAGAAAGATGAGGACAGCAATGCATAAAAAAAAAAAAAATGTACCAGCTTCAGAAGTGATTTGTTTAGCACCGACTGAGCTGCAGTATTGAGGACAAGGTTGCTGTTCCAAGTTGAAAAGTAGGCCAGTGAGCCAAAACTACATAGCTGCGAGTAAGTGACACCTCTCTCACTTCTGATTAAATATTCATACTTGAGTTTTAAATCACTGGTTTCCTTTTGTAGCTTGTTTTGTAGTTTTATGCACACGAAATAAACATGTCACGTATGCCATTAGTCAAAATCTATAAAGACATTTCTCTTTTTATCATTAAAAAGAGACTTTTTGCTCTTTTCCAGCTTTGTCTTAGCTCAACAAATTGTCTCAGAAACCTAATTTTTGTGTTTCGATAGTGACCATTTGTCTCTGCTCCGTCTGCGCTGAGACCTGTCAGTGTCTTGAATTACGGTTCTTTTTGTAAGAGCAGGATGTTAGAACAAATTTACTCTTGGAGAAGCAAAAACAAACAAAACATTGAGAGCACAATGTAGCACTGCCATCCATCCCTGTCACTACAATGTCCTTGTTTTACAATAAAAGGTTCAAAGCAACGACTCAACACTATGTCAGCTTATCCAGAAATGTGATGTTAAATTTGAGCAATGCAGAGATATATACAGCGAAAGTCTTACCAGGTTGAATGGATTTGACTCTCACCCCGGTGGAGTCCCAATGAGTCTGGAAACCAAAGTCTGGTCTGCTGTTGGGTTTAAGAGTGAGGCTCACTCTCATGTCACTGTAATCCACCTGAAACACAAACGTAAAAGGTGACACCCTGTGATCCAATGTCCTGTTCTTCCTGCTGGAAACTAGACCCTTATAGTAAGAGATACATGTACACACCAGGGAGGGAAAATGTGGTGCAATCATCACGGCAGCGCTGCAACAAATGCCATCTTTGTGAAGGTTTATTGTTGATTTCAATGCCACGTTAATGTTTGTGCCTTCAGTTTGTGCTGGTTCACCATTATAACGACAGGCGTTCCTTCACCCCTCATTTACTCAGATAAGGAGGGCAGAATTTTAAAAACACCTCACACACGCAGCGTAAAAAAACGGGACATTATGAGCTTGAAAAAGATAAGCTGGTGACTCAGCGTATAAGCACGCTTTAGGCCTTTTAGGGCTAATACTGTTTAACGGCCTGCACACCCACACAGGTGTTTTCACTTACTCTGCTGATTAGAGGCTGATTCACCTGTGTGGGTGAAGGAAGACACGGCAAGAATATAAATGTTTGCCGTTTTGCTCCGTGTCTGTTTACCACACTCGTTTCCAAGTTTGACTTGCTGTTACAAAATATTAATGTTTTTGTTTAAGCTACTAGCTGCTCATTACATAAATAAGAACAATCATTAATTACAACAAGTAAATTCTGGATAGCTCTTTCTCCTCCCTGATCATGACATCTCAGGCAGTGAAAATAAGAAGTCATTTATTTGTTATTTTATTTGTCATTTATTAAAGAGGACCTATTGTGCTTATTTTCAGGTGCATACTTTTATTTGGGGTTACTACTAGAATATGTCTACATGCTTCAATGTTTAAAAAATACTTTATTTTTTTTCATACCGGTTGTGCTATTGCACCACTTTTCACTCTCTGTCTGAAATGCTCCACTTTAAGGCTCTGACACACCGAGCTGACGGTCGGCCGTCGGACGGTTTGGGGTCGTCGGTGAGCGTCCTTCAGCCTAGTTTTTTTCGGTGTGTCCAACATCGTCAGCTCTAATCTGCCAATGTTGGAGTGTTTTTGGCCGATTCAGCATGTTGAAGATGTTGAGAGATCACTCTGATTGGCGGTTCAGCTTAAGCGAATCGGTGCATGAGAAGCGAAATGGGTGTGAGGAAAGCAAACCAACGAGTAAAGTCAAGAGGAAAAACATAGAAGGCTCTTCTCATTTTTCATCTTCATCTCATCTGATCATTCCAACACACGGATATTTTCACAGCAAGTGGAGAGAGAGTGGTGTGAAAATGGTCGGCAAACGCCGCTTTGTTTCATGTAAGTATCATAACAACGGCTTGTATATCCACAGTCCTCGGTCTTCCGGTTTCCCTTTTTGAATGACAAATACAGACTACCGTCAACTGCTGGTGTGGAGAGTTATTTCATCTCACATTGGGGCAGAACGTACGTGCAACGTTTTGGCCAAGACAAAGGCTAGCTTTATTTGAGGGCGTGCCAAACTAGGTATTATGCAAATGTGTTACTTGGTGACATCACCACGTTACAAAGTAATGGCGGGACTTCAAGCAAGACGTTTTAGGCAGTTCAGGATAGAGCTGTCGCAGTGAAGGAATTTCCCCTGCGGTGATAATGATTGGCTCAACAGTGCAATATGCGGTATCATTGCCTTTTTTTTGCAACTTACTTAATTTATCCTGACTTTAGTGCCATATACATAACCTTTATTGTTAGGCTAATATTAGGTATATTGTTTTGGTTGTGTCTGGTTGCTATGAAACGGAATAGCTGCAGAAGTATAAGTGTTGGCACAAGGTAGAGTACTTGCTCTGAATGAAGGGAAGGCTGAAGCACGTAGGAAGAGAGGATGGACCCGCCGATCTACAGTATGTGTATTAATTTCTCCTCCATTGTTGTTGTTGTTCAGCACTTGAAGCTACATGCAGGATGTGATGGTGTTTTTTGTGGTATTTGTCCCACCTCACCTCCATTGTGATTGGGCGGCTGGGTAAAAAGTGACAGTGACGAGTGCAGCATTTTACCCACAGCTAAACATTTTCACTATCAGTGACTACAAAAAAAACAAAAAAAAAACAGCAAATGTGCATCGTCAGCGCAGAATAAACACTCGACTGCTCGTCACGCTGCTGGCATAGCGGTTGCGGTGGTTACTTGCCATCCCTGCGGTTAGTTTGTCAATAGCGCGGTATTGCAATATTGCAGTTATTGTAACAGCCCTAGTTCATTAGCAGTGTTTCTGTAGGGGAGAGTAACTCCTTTTGGTGTGGTCTTTGGGCTTTGTAACATGGACAAAAAATTAAATGACACACTAAAGAAAAGGGAAAAAGCACAAAAGCATGATAGGTCCCCATTAGGTAACAATAAATATTAGCAGATATTGATCAGTGCCTGATCACTGAGTAGTAAAAATACCAAAGTAAAAAAAATGATCAAAGTAAAAATAACTTAAAACTACTTTGAAAAGTGATTATTTTTCCATCCATTTGCCTGTGATCTTCTAATCTAACATTGGCTTGTTTAGCTTTTCTATTGATCAACGGGCACCGCCACTGACCGATATTTGATTTGATAATCCCTGATTATAAAAGAGTACAGTTTGATCAAACAATTCAACAATCCTAGTTGCATCAACATATGCATAGTAGAAATGCTGTGTGCTGAACATAATCTAACATACCTTTGGAAGGTCAATGCTTGCATTAGATGGGAGGGTCGAGCTTTTGTTGTGGTGTGTCTGCGGGTTTGAATAAGGCTGGGGTAGTAGCTGTGTGTTGGTGTAGGGCTGATGGTGGTAGCCATTGGTCTGGAAGGATGCCTGGCTGGAGAGAGTGGCACATTTCACCTCCTCCCTCTGCTCGGTACCATTCTGCCTCGCCTGGTCGGCTTTCTCCAGTCTGATTGAAGCCTGCTGCTGACCCGTCAGATAGGCGGTCGCAGTCTGTCTTTTGAGAGAAGATTTGGTGGTTGGAGAAACAGATTCCTCTTTCTCATTTTTCATCAGCAGACCCTGGTTGTTGTCTACCTGGAGATTAACAAAAACAAGATGTGCTCAGACGGACAGCACGGATACATTTGATTGACGCATTTACTCTGCACTTGACGTGTTGACTGTGCTGACGTAAGACAGTTGGTACTGAATGTCTACAACCAACGGCCTCATATGAAAATAAAAGTGTGTAATCTTGTAGTGAGTTGACGCTGTTCACAATGGTGCAGCAGCGTTTCTATTATTAATGAGGCAGGGCGATCCTAGAAAACAAAAAGGTAACACAAGCTCACTCACATACAGTACTCACAAACAGGAAATGCTCTCATTACATTAACTAGCTTGAACTTATTTGGCTGACTAAACAAGTCCCTATGCACCCTCCTGAGCACTAACCGTCCATTAAGACAGAATTACAACCGTTCACATTGTACAATAAAAATCAGCAGGTGGCAGGTCCTTCTACTTTAAAAGCTCCGACACGCTTATTTTCACTGAGAGAGACATAGTCCTATACTGTTTTATCCCAGTCCCAGCACACACTGAAGCCGTAATGAATCGTGGGGATGGGCTGTTGAAAAGTGACCGTGTTAGAAAGAAATATCCATTAGACAAGTGTTCCAGGTTTATCGGAGGGCGATAGAGAGGGAGGATGGCAGTCAAAAAACAATGGTTAACAGTACTGGTTAAATGTTTTATGTACACCTACTTGTATGCCAAGAAATTGCCACAAAAATGTATTATTATTATCAATACAAATCATAAAAAGACCAACATAAAGCACAAAACTAATTAATTAAAAGCTCATCAACAAGCCACACCGCTGCTCCAGGTGACATGCTCTTTTGTTATGATGATCATGGGAGTATTTTGAGTTGATCCCACTTGCACTGTCCTGCTGATGTAAATGCTTGTTAGCGTGCAAATGTGTATTAATCAACGGCTCAAAATAGTCCCAGACAAATGCACTAATTACTCCCATTTGAGTAAGGATTGCTAAAAACTACAGTGCCCAGCTGTTTTAGGAAATTATTTAGTATACATACAAATTTGCATTATGTCTTTGTGACCAGTTTTAAAAAGATGGTTTTGGTCTTTTCATGGAATTTTTTGACAGTAACAAAAATGTAGAATAAACACCAAACTTATTCTTTAAGCCTATATTGTACCATGACAGGAAAACAACCATGGATACAATTTTGTTAACCGTGTTAAATGCGATATTGGGAGCATTTCTATTGCCTCTGCACGGCTCTCAACAGCCAACGGTGCCAACAGCACTAATGGTGAGAACAACAGCAACAGAGCTAACGGTGTTAACCTGGGGGGGAACTGGAGGGTGGGTGCTACACTTCTATGACAACATCGTCTGTCGGGACACCGTATGAGCACAGTGCAGAGCGGCAGCCGTGAGCTAGCCAGTGGGGTAAGCCCACATGCATAAACGTGCTAAAAAGGCACACAAGGTCGGCCGGCTATGTCAACAAAATGAGGAGAATCTCTGATTACAACACACACAGAGGGAGGGTGACTTCATTCTCTGCTCAGGTAGACATTACTCCTCTATATCTTTACATAGCAAATTGTTGTTTGATGCTATATTAATGCTCTGAATATTGTAAAGAGAACATTTAAACTCCAATACATTCACAGAACAACAGTGCTATAGCTGTGATAAACAATGAACTCACGTTGCACAGTCTCGGCAGGGAGGACATCCTGGACTGCTTCATCCCAAAGGGTCTGGCTGTGATTGCAGAAGAGAGACGAGATGAGCCCTCGGACCTCCGGTAACCACGAGGAAGGCTGGCTGAGCCGGACCACGACCCAGCTCTGGACAAGTACTTGTAGACGCCTGCAGCCTGCTGGCCTCCAACTTGCTCCGCAGCTGGTTCCCAAGATGCCTTCTGGCTCTCTTCCTGGGACTTGTGGTTCTGGTGGGGCAAGTCCTCCAGAGCATCAACTGATGCCGGATTAACAGCATCGGGGATAAAAGTGGGAGCTTTTGGATCAACGCACAATGGAAGTTCCTTGTGACTGGACATGGATTCAGCCCTAGTGTTGGTTAACTTTGTGGTCACATTTGGCTGCATAGTTGCAGTCAGAGTGGAGATTTGGTTTGTAAAAACATTTTCTGGCTGAGCCAGGTCAGATGTGGGCTGGAGAGGAGCAGGGCTGCCCTGCGCTTTAACTTGGGTTTGGGAGCTGAAAGGGCAGTCTGGAGAAGGGATGGTAACTCCTGCTCCATCTGAAGCCAAGGAGGCAGCCTGGGTCTCCTCTTCCAGGATGTTCCCATCAGAGGCAGGCATGGCTCCAACTGATGATAGCTGAGAATAAAGAAGTCAACACTGGCTGGAGATTTGGTAACATACAACTTTTCTGTTATCACTTTCACTACAATTGTACTGAAGGCAACACAACCAGGGACACTGACTAAGGTCAGGAAGGCAAAACAGAATGTAACTGTAAACGTACCTGCTTGCGGGGGATAAGTGGAGATGTGGGGCTGAAAGGTGCCTCAGTGGCGTAGCTGCGAGCCAGCAGAGCTCGAGTATGTGGCCGGAGATCAGCGCTTGATGATTTTGATGGAGGAGAGATGGAGTAAGGACGAGGGGCAGGGTAATGTCTGTGTGGTGACTGCTGGTCTCTGGGGAATTGGCATGGAAGGAAAGAGGAGCCAATGTAATAAAGGAAGCAGAAAAGATGGGGGTGGGGTGGGGGGGATGTGTGTCATATTACATGAGTTCACTGTGGCGTACTGAACAGGGAGGTCATCAGCTTTTAATCAGTGTGCAACCTCCAGTTCTCTAAAGTGAGGCTAATGAGGAAGTGTCTTAAACTTGCATTTTTTTCTAATAGCCAGCAGAGGGCGACTCCTCTGGTTGTAAAAAATAAGTCTGATTGTACTTCTCACTTGATTTATTACCTCAGTAAACATTGTAAACATGAGTTTATGGTCTCAATCTCTAGTTTAAAGTCTTCTTCAATACAGCATGATGTTCATTTAGTAAATTATGGTCCCATTTAGAGTCAAATAGACCATAAAGCAGGGGATGCTTTGGGGCGTGGCTACCTTGTGATTGATAGGTCACTACCACGGCGTTGTCCGGTCTGGGAGTTGTTTGTGTTTTTGTCTTACAACTTTAACCCTTTCACAGTGTGTTTTCAGTTCATGAAAGTTATTGTAACACTTTGGTTGCCTAAAAATGTCTTATTCAGCGTTCGATTGTACTTAGCTACACCTTCTAGTTGCAAAAAGTCAAGATGGCAATGGCCAAAATGACATACTCAAGGCTTCAAAACGACAGTCCATAAACCAATGGGTGACATCACGGTGACTACGTCCACTTTGTATTTACAGTCTATGGTTTTAGTACACACTTTAAATAAATTGTTGGTAGCGACAGGGTTCGGAAGTGTAAACATAACATTTCACATTACATTTGTAGCAGGAGCGTACCTCTTTAGCATCCTGCCTTGTGCTTCGGTCTTCTCAAATTTAATCACAGCGCCATTGGCCATCTGGTTAGTGACGTGCTCTCTGTCTAGCGATTCCCTGCGGAGGTCAGATTTGGTGCTCCTGCGATGATTCTTCCACTTTCTCAAGTCCTGAAACAAAATGCACAACAACCCGATAACCCTGTTACTTTTGTGCATATAACTTCAATGTAATGTTATGAATATTTTAAGACTGAAAACACATTTTCTTTCGACTGATTATACTCTAGAAAACCATCCATTTGTTGAGATAGAAAGTTCATTCTTCAGTACCTTTGGAATGGTTGGCAGACAAAACAACCTTTTTTTTTTCAACTTGATGCAAATACAGACCCCCTCCAACGCGCCGCAACACTCCCACCATGCACTGAGCGACTGCTTCTCCTGCTTTCCATAGGAAATGAGTGGAAAGCGTTGAGACGCCCTCCGTCACCAGATCTGGTGGAAATTCGTGGTTACAGCCGATAACGCCGCCCCGGCCAACAGCGTCGTTGCGGCTGCCTAGCACCTACCCTCCGGTTCCCCCTCAGGTAAAACGCTTTCACAAGTGTTGCTATTGTTTTCACTGTGAGCGCTGTTGGCATAGTAAGTTACAAGCCACAGGCTCAGCTGTTGCCATGTTGAGAACCGTGCATACACAATAGAAATGCTCCCAATCTCGCATTTAGCACCTTAAGGACTGCCACTATCAAGGTAAAGAATACATTTTCATTTTTTAAATTAACATGGAAGAAAAGTCCAAAAAAATCATCTATAATTCCAAGACAACTGAGCAGATTTTATCTGCTGAAGAACATGGGGAGCTTTTTCAGCATATCACACCAACAGCAACTAAAAGGAGTGTAGTGTAGTGAGATTGTTTTGTCAACAGACTTTTCTAGACTTACATCATGCCACTTAGCCTCACTGTCCTTGGCAGCAACGCTACACCTCCGTTTGTTTTCTTGATTCCACTCCCTTGCCATGTCCATGTCCAAATCATAGATGGTGTTCCCATCAGGAACTTTACGCACAGGGTACACCATCGGGATGTCACTGAGTGATTTGCTCCTGGTTCACACAGACAAAGAGGTAGGAAAATGGAAATAAATAATGGATATACAGAGCAAACAAACACCGCAGCAACACCATGTAGCAGAACAAGCATGATGAATAGCAGTATTGCAATGCAGCGCACACTAACAGTTATTTTCACACACACAAACACACACAGAATACACTGTACATCACAAGCCAGTACACACTACAGTATTAACAGCTGCAACACGACACATTCTGCATCCAAACAACAGAATCCTTAGCAAAGTGCGAGCAGGAGAGTTGCATGCAAGTCAAGTAACGCAGCGGTATAAATGGCAACAGATGTTGCTGTCTGGATAACACAACAGCCATGACTTGTAACAAGTAATAGCACTGCTGTGGGCAACAGAGGGTGTCAGATGTGACATTCAAATAACTTACAGCAGCAGTTAGCAGGTGGTATATCAAAACGGTGACATAATTTGATGGGAGGAACCGAGCCTGTGATTACAAACAATCCTGTAGTTTGCCATAAATTCTACTGTCAAGTCTCGGCCCAGAAAATTAATAGTGGGAGGTATGCCAAGTGCTTCATCTTTATGAAAAGGCAAATGATGTTTGCGGCATAATTTCCTTTGTAGGTGAGCTGAATACAAACAAAAGAAGATGAAGCAGCAACAAAGCAGCAACAAAGCAGCCATGGTGCGGAGCGCTCTCAGACGCTTTAGGACTCACCAAATCCAACCAGGGTTGACCTGAACTGGTCTCTCAGGTCTGACCTGGATTGGATATGCTCTACAGAACCAAAGAAACAGACACGGAGACCAATGAACGCCATCATGCTTCTAAATATAAAAAGGCACCTGGTTTAACAAAAGTAACTAACAGTATAGTAACAAATGATGAAGGCTAGACATGACAAGGGGCTAAACTAAACAAAAAAAAAAACACATTGTATAGAGAAGAGACATTGTATAGATTACTTCGAGGAATTGGGCCTTTATGCAAGAACATTTTCCTATTCTTGTCTTAACTTTCTCTTACTTTTTTTATACCGTGGGCTCATACGAGTGTGCCACATCACATTCAGGAAACGCTCCTAACTTCAGATAACTGTGTAAATGACCTGCATAAATATGATGAATGCCATCTGTGCATTCATGAGAATTGTAAATCAGCATAATTAATGCCCCAATGATACCATATAAGGCCATTCCTCCTGCCCCATTCATCTGTCTCTGCCAATATATCAGCACACTGTCTACAGACACTCTCTTCCAAGTGCCTAACGCACATCCAAAAGAAGTCAGTCAGCCATGACGTGCCTGGTTATACTTCCTGTTGACCTTATGATATACAGAGACAAATTAACCTTCAAAGTCGTTTTGTAGTTTGAGATGTTCATATTGATATTTTAGTGTTATACAACAGCATCAATGGCTAATTTAAAGAAGTGATGATATCGTTAGGCTATATGAATACATTTAGAATTAAATTATAATTCGAATTGCAGAGTCAAACAGGATAATATAAACAACAATTATGAAGTGTAATTTATATTTTCCAACTCAAAATTGCTTCAAAGTAGTTATTGTACAGTTTTAAAGCTAGAGTGAAGACACTGGTATAATATGAAACTACAAAGCCCAAGGAATCCATTGGTACTAACCATGTCATACTAGCTTGTTGCAAAGGAGGTTAAATAACGCTCAAAACGTCGCTAAATTTTGGCGAGGAAAAACTGGCATGGCCATTTTCAAAAGGGATCCCTTGATCTCTGACCTCAAGATATATGAATGAAAATGGGTTCTATGGTTACCGACGAGTCTCCCCTTTACAGACATGCCCATTTTATGATAATCACATGCAGTTTGGGGCAAGTCATAGTCAAGTCAGCACACTGACAGCTGTTGTTGCCTGTTGGGCTTGAGTATGCCATGTTATGATTTGAGCATATATTTAATGCTAAATGCAGTACCTGGGAGGGTTTCTGGACAATATTCGTCATCGTTTTGTGTTGTTAATTGATTTCCAATAATAAAAATGTCCATACATTTGCATAAAGCAGCATATTTGCCCACTCCCATGTTGATAAGAGCATTAAATACTTGACAAATCTCCCTTTGAGGTACGTATTGAACAGTTAAATCCATTAGTGAAAAACTAATTTCGGATAACAGCAGACTATTGCACAGGACTCCTACAACAGGTCTGGAGTGGACCACTCGTAAACGATGTTCGTGCCTAAGAAAAAATGCAAAATACGAGAAAATTGGTGAATCTAGCGAGTTCTAAATCGCTCGTACAAGCCACGCAAGATAGAATCTGTTCCTATGAGTGGTTCTTGTATGAGGCCCATTGTTATCTGACAGATACAACACATATGCTCTCAGCGCCACAGTTGCAATACAAACCTACTGAACACACAGAAGATCTTGGCAGAAAGAATGTGTTTAATACACAATATTTTAGGCAGTTCATTAACCCACTTTGACACGCTTCCATTTATCCAAACCAAAGCCAGAAAGTAAACTGGAACACATTAGCGGCGACACAAAAGGCGTTATAAATTATATGATTCTGTGATGGCTATCAAAGCATGACACGACGCATGAGTCATCTGTTTAACCATTATGAACTAATGAGTCACTCAGCATGACGCTGTTAAAAAGTCCTCACATCGTCAGTGCTATAATAATAAAAAGGTGCCAGAGTAAATGCCAGATAATACACCGTGCAGTAGTTAGGAAAACATTAATCAGTAACAAAGTCAAAGCATTTTCCTGATAAAACAGGGCAAAATTTGCATATCAAAATTAAGTACTTTGCTGATGGATTAGAGGTTTGCAAATAAGAATACTTTGGGATAGTGTGTTAGAGATTGTGTCAACAGTGTGTACAGTTTGTGTGTCAGTATGTGTGCATTAGCTGTGGATCTTCAGGACATGAAGGGTGAAGGTTCAGGCTTGGGAGAACGTTTCTTAGAGACGGTTTTGAGGCTCTCCAGATGTGGCAGAGATGTTTGTACAGGCTTGTTCACGAGCCAGGAAATGAAGTCAAACACTTCCTCGGAAGAACCCAACGCTTTATGGCTACAGTCAAAGAAAAGGAATAAGAGATGCATGAAATGAGTTCATTATTAACATCAGACTTTAAATATAACACAGGAAGTCTTCTAAGGAGAAGAAATTTGCAAGATGTTGGATTCGGCAGTTTTAGCTTATGTCATCTTTCTTGCAACGAAGTGCTAGCTATTCCCATGCGTCTAGCAAACTAGGATTTAGTTTGCTGGTGTAGTTAAACTGGATTTAGTAACTACTATCCAACACTATAGCCAAAAACAATAATCAACAGAAGACATTTGACCAGATGCCAATATGTCACGCAGCAGATTATTTTAGCTCCACACACACAAAAAGTTTCAGGTTAGATTTCAGTAAAGAAGGTAAAGTAAGTCAGCCTCCAGCCATGTAATGTTCTTTTGCTTCTTTACAAGTTACCAAGATGACTTGCTGCTCAAGCAATGCAACTTTTTACACTAAAGCAAACGGCACAACAGTAAAGCTTCAGCTTTGTCTTGTATTAGTAAGTAAAGTATTTGTAAATCGTAAAGCTTTGGTGCCGCCTCGCTTCGTAGAGCAATAAAAATAGCCAACAGACCTTAAGCCTTGCATTTTACGATACCAGGGTCTTCTCTGGGAGCCGAGGTAGATGGTACGCACACGAGTCTCCTCTTCAGGCGTCCAATAACGGGGTAAGAAGCGGTCGTAGTCGGGGTTGTTAGACGTCTGATGAAGGGTCTGCTGCACCCGCCGCAAATACAAATCATCTAGGACGGGGTCTGCGTCGGTATAATCGTCCTCCGAGTCTTCCTCACACAGAGCTCTCAGGAAAAGCTCATCAAAGGAACACTCGGGAGGACTCACAGTGAGGTGGGGTTGAGGAGGGAAAGGGGCATCTTCAATGCTGCAGCAAAGAGTGGTATATACCCACGTCTGTGTTTATGATGATCACACAGACATCACTTTGGATAAAATATGAACACCAAGTATCACAGAAACGATCTCTGAGCTGCTCCAAAATGTTAAAAGGCAGAAGTGTGGTCGATGATTAATGCTTGCAGGCAAATTCACTGATTTTTGAGGAGAAGGTTAGGGTTATGTTATGCTTTTCAACTTCCAAGCGGCGGAGTGGAAGGTAGTGTGGTTGAGTAATTACGGAGCCAAGCAGAGCACCGTCGGCCTGCCTCATCAGATATTATATATTATCATTTACTTGATGATGTTGAGCTGCAAAGACTAATTGATGAAACTATTAAATTGCCAACTATTTTGATAATCGATTATTATTCAGTTTGAGTAATTTTTTAAAGAAAAAAGTAAAATTCTCTGATTCCAGCTTCTTAAATGTGAATATTTTCTGGTTTCTTTACTCCTCTACGATAGTAAACTGAATATCTTTGAGTTGTGGACAAAACAAGACATTTGACAACGTCATTGGGAAACACTGATTGACATATTTCACCATTTCTTACATTTTATAGACCAAACAATTAATCAACTAATCAAGAAAATAATCTGCAGTTTAATCAACAATGAAAATAACTAGTTGCAGCCCTAGATTGATGTTTAAGAAGTATTTTTAAGCTTGGATGTCGTCCATCCAGTGTCTGTAGTCGTATGTTTTAGAGTGATAATAAAAAAAAAAAACTTCCCTGCCCACAAAAAAGGGGATTTTAAAAATGTTAACATAACAAGAACGCTGACTTGCTGCCACTTTCACAAAGAGCTCTTTATCAGACATCACTAAGCAACTCAGTCTAGATTGACAAAGTAGTTCTGATGTAATTCTAGCAGGAAAGAGGTATTAATACAAGGCTTAAAAATACCATAAAGATAATTACCACCTTGTAGGTGTTATGTGAAAGTGACTTTGTCTGCTTGTGATGGCTGTATTCATGAACGCATGCCGCTCTACATCATTGATATGAGCTTGATAATGTGAAGAAACTCCAAACTGTCTGAAATCAGTCTTTAACTGATGTGACAACCTTGAAATTCGCTATAAAATTCGTTTCAACCAAGAATAATCAGTGTCATTATACTAATGATAAATATTATTGAACCCAGTTCTCTCGTCGCAGCATTTTTGGCCACATTACAATATTAGAAAGACAGACAAATACTGCAGGTTACTGTTGGGACTCGGGAATAAAATTATCTTTTCTAGGGTATGTTAAAGTTGAAATTCCACATAAAGGCGGGTCATATACGTGCAAATACAAATAAACACAGAAAGGAAAACTTTAAAATCCATTGAAGAATTAAATGTTAAAGAAAAATAAAATATTAACAGTCCTTTAGCAGCTATGAATAAGTGAGTTAGTGGCAGGAAGTGAACTATCCATGTGCAGTAACCAACATATGTACAGTACCTGGAGAGTGGACCAGCGCAGCCGACCACGTTCTCCTCCCGTCCTTGTTTTCTCCGTAGGAGCGGCTGTGGGATATAACTTTTGTTTTGCTGGGTTGAGGGCTGTGTGGTCTCCATCTTGAACACCTGCTCAGCTTCTGCGTCACTTCCACAACCTTGAGACCGCACAAACGCACATGGAAAAAAATGAGAATCGGAAAAGATACAACTTTGGAGAACAGAAAGATATCGGAGGCGGAGCGTAACCTTTAGAGGAACTTTAGTGGGTGACTGAGTCTTCACACAGCCAAGCATTTTGTCCTCTCCCATCACACACACACACCGTTATCACCACAGTGTGGAACTTGCCACAATTTATCACTGACGTGCACGGAGACGAAGCACAGCAGACAAATGACACGTTGAGTAAGAAGATCAGAATGTTGTTGATCCAACAAAATGTGGTTGATCAAGCATAATAACACGGCTGCGTATCAACTTATCAGAATTCATGCATTTTTGATAAATACATTTCTGTTTTGGCATGTTGTTTTTGCAGACTGACAGTAGCAGGTAGATATTTTCAGGTTAAAAAAAAAAAAAAAAAAAGTTTGTTGACATGTCTTTAGCTGTAGCAACAGTTGCATCAGCAGAGTTAGCCCTAACAACAGAAACTGCATCAAATAAAACTGAAAGTAAAAAGAAAAAAGTGTCACTATTGGCCACATTGTTTGATTACCAAGTGATTTCAGCAAATTACAGTAACTATCTTTTACAACCAAACAAAAAAAAGTAGTCACATATGTATAAGTCACTGACTAGAAGGAGATTTAATGCACCGGTAAACACACCTTCACTGTTTGGGCGGAGGGCTCGGGAGTCCAGAGAGTCGATGCCGTCCACAGAGCTCTGCGTCTTGTAGCTCGCTCTCACGCGCCGACATTCCTCCCTCTCTGTGTACCAGCTCTCTTTCCCAAGCACATTACTGCCCTCATCTAGAGCCTGCATTTAGAAAGCAGAGTTAATGTTGATAATACTAAATAAAAAGGAATACAAGTGTGTTAAAAGCGTAGAAGAGCAGCTTACCTTGGACAAGGCCAAACCTAACAGCCCTTCAAAGGCCTTGAAGTTCAGCTGAGGACCATCGTAGAATGAGTCGAGGTGAGCCTTGCGACCCAACCAGTAGATTGTGATGAGAACCTGAGAAAGTGTGAACAAACAAACGTCACCAACCACACACACAACTTCCTTCTCCCTTTTTCTTGTTAAAATGGAAAGTGTAGGGTTTCCTACGAATTAAAATTTTTTTTTTTTAGCATTTCCTCACTCCATCTATAGGTGGCTAAGGCACAACATGAAATGCCCACCCTGATCTAACGCATCTCCAACTCAAAAGCCAAAACCACAGAGAGAGATTTCTGATGTTCAATAACTTACTTGTAGATTTAAAGTTTGGCAGATTAGAATCTAGGCCAACATAAACAACCAGAATTACCACCTCGTGGTTGTATGCCTCCGCCAACCAGTCAAGTTGCTGTTTATGTCCAAGTCTGTCCAAAATGTTATCACTTCATCATTTTATTTTATAGCCAAAAACGCATTTTGTGAGGTCACAGTAACCTTGACCTTTGACCACCAATTTCTACTCAGTTCATCCTTGAGTCCAAGTGGACGTTTGCGCCAAGTCAAGTCAGTTTATTCATATAGCACAGTTTAAAAACAACCCGCGGTTGACCAAAGTACTTTACACTGTAAAAATGACAAAGGCAGAAATTGACAAATGACACAAATTTGAGGCCTCCAGGCGTTTCTGAGATATCGTGTTCACAAGAATGGGATGGCCTTGAGGTCACAGTGACTTTTGACCACCAAAATCGAATCACTTCATCCTCAAGTCCAAGTGAACGTTTGTGCCAGATTTTAAGAAATTCTCTGGGACGGACGGACAACCCGAAAACATAATGCCTCCGGCCACGGCTGTCGTGGAGGCATAAAGAACGTTCTAACTAAAGATACGAAGCAACAAATCAACGAAAAGTTACAATGACGATAAGAAAACACAGATGCTGTTAAAAGGTGTAAACTGTAGATTGTTCTCTGGGGACCATGAATGTCTGTACCAAATTTCATGGCAATCCATCCAGTAGTTTTCGAGATAATTCAGTCTGCACCAGAGTGATGGATTCAGTCGACTGATCGACATTGCCACAAATTGTAAAGTTTCCTACAGCATCGGCCACAAGAAATACTGGCGAGGCCAGGCGCGTGGCCTTCATGAGACGACGCCATGGGACCGAATGCTGTTGACAGTCAGTCAGACACACACCTGACACCATTAGTAAAGACGGCGAGTAAAGGCCTGTGAAATATACACCTCTTCCTGGCATTTTGTGGTTTATTATTTCAGCAAGCGAAGCGTTTTGGACACGATTTATTTCTCATTTGCCTTGAGGCGAGGCACATTATTTGACGGACGGCCTTTCTCCTTGGCAGAGCAGCACCCTGTGTTGCAAAGGGATTATCCACAACACTACATGTCAGAATTTCTCCACCTGTATTTTAACAAAGTCATCATAGAGCGGTCAGCAGATCGAACACATCCACGGAGGGCCTTGAGAGATTTGAATCAGTGAATAAATATTTTATAGCTCAATGCATGTTAGATGAAAAAGGTGAGGGGTAATAAATGCCTGTGTGGATTCCCCATTATGCTTCATCGGTGTCTGTAGTGGCTACCTTACCGGTCATTTGAAGGCATTCACTGAATACAGACATTATCTCCATCACCGTAGAGTAGCAATATAACCTAATAAAGGGTTGTGTTCACGTTTTTCAGCACAAATTATGTACAGAGAGTCACTGTAATAAGCACTAGCAAAAACAGGCAATTCTGTTGGCCATGTTTGAATCATTGAATCGAAAATTGGTTTCTTTTTCCCCTCATTTGTTTACCTGAGAGTAAACAAGCATTAAATCTGAAGCACATAACAGGATGCATTCATTATTCTTTAACAGCTTGCCACCTACCTCATGACACGGAAATCATTAAAGCGTTTTGAGTGGTCGGAAGACTAGAAAAGCGCTATATAAATGCAAGTCCATTTACCATTTACCATTACACTGCACACAACAAGTCATCATATATGTTAATGCTATTTAATGGTGCCATTTGCCACGTATGATTTTATTTATTGTAAATTATTTTGGAACCCTTAAATCTCTAATCAAGTCCTGCTAACATTAATTCACATCAGTGTTCTGGCGTTAGCAGAGACTTCTATAGACCAGTGGTTCCCAACCTTTTTAGCTTAAGGGACCCTTTTTCTATCATTGAGTAAACTGACGACCCCTGACTAAGTGACACATTTTATGAATATTTCATATTATATTCAATGCATAACAATAACAGTACCGAACTGTAAAATTAACCCAAATGAGGAACGCAATACCTGCAGGAAGTTTGTGTAAAACAAGCAATTTGGATGAATTTTGAGCAGATTATATCCTGTGAATATTGCATCAGAGATGAGTTTTTTTAGAACTTTTAAAAACATTTGTCTGTATTATGCATTTACATTTTTTTTTTTTTTTTTTTTAAAACAATCATTCATACTTAATCTGCTTCTTTTTTGACAAATGCAGTTGTTTCTTCTCCATGAAGCTTGGCCATTAGATCTTAGGTTGTTTTAACTGCATACTTTTCTAATGCATCCTGTTTATATCTTAAATAATAATCTAAACTTTAAAAATAATTCTCCACAGAGAATCACACAAAAGCAGCACTATAAAATCGTGTTTACCAGAGATGTGCTCATAAGTTTCACTCATAAGTCATTCAGCATGACAAAAGCATAAAAAACTACGAATTGACTAAAAAGACCTTAGTCGACTAAGACCGAAACGACAGATTAGTCAACTAAGAAGGGGCAGCCCTACTGTGAAGGGAAGAAAACTCAATAACTGTAATAATATAAAACAGGCTTATAAAACATCCCTCCAAATAAATAATGTGATTCTCACTTAATCTGAATGTTGTGGGATAATGTTGACATGTACTGTTGCACCCATATTGCATCAAGGCTGTATGTAAAAACAGGGATACTCAGCTCCATTTTGCAATTTCAACCTTTCAATTATGTATGTATCTGGTTGGAGATCTGTATGAAAACTGGATTTCAATGGAAGTTGCAAATTGACCCTAATTGGTTAATTCAAGGAAAAATGCTATACCCATTTCAAAGAAAGAATGCTCCGACAAACAGCCTCATTACCGAGTCCAGGCTCTCAGCTATTGTGTGGCTCCAATGAGGCTTACCAGATAACCAAACAACCTCGAAACATGTGAAATACCAGCCGTGCACACAAGCGTGTACAAGTAACAGCACAGTACTCACATGTTTCGCACAAACAAAACACATGCGGTACTACTACAGTGTACGGATACAGTTGAAGGCATAGTGAGGAAACATTTTGCCAGATTATTGGGATGAGCTCCAAACTCAATCAAGAAAACAACCCCCTTGACCATCATCACTCTGATTCTTCATGCTTGTGGGATGTTGGCATCAGCATCAGGAGCTGCAGCAGCCTGTGCGCTACACATACTACTGGGCAGATAAATAGGATGTTGACTACAGGCTTCCATGTAGGTAAATTCAGTGGTAGTGTTTGAGTCAGTGGGCAACCTCCGGGTCTGAGAAGTGAAGCCAATGCTGAAGGGCCTTAAACTTACATTCTTTCTAATAGCCAGCAGGGGGCGACTCCTCTGGTTGCAAAAAGAAGTCTGATTGTATAGAAGTCTATGAGAAATTGACCCTACTTCTCACTTGATTTATTACCTTAGTAAATATTGTAAACATGAGTTTATGATCTCAATTGCTAGTTTCAAGTCTTCTTCAATACAGCATGATGTTCATTTAGTAAATTATGGTCCCATTTAGAGTCAAATAGACCATAAAGCAGGGTATGCTTTAGGGCGTGGCTACCTTGTGATTGACAGCTACCACGGCGTTGTCCGGTCTGCGAGTTGATTGTGTTTTGTGTCCTACAACTTTCACTGTGTGTTTTCTGTTCATAAAAGGTTAATTATAACCTTTTTGGTTGCCTGAAAATGTCTTATTCAGCGTTCGGTTGTACTTTGCTCCACCCTCTCATGTCACATCTGGTTGCAAAAACCAACATGGCGACGGCCAAAATGCCAAACTCAAGGATCACCAATTGGTGACGTTGTGGTGACTAACGTCCACTTCTTATATACAGTCTGTGGTTAGGGACCCTTTACTAAGTAAAGTGGAGCAAGACGGAGATTCTTTGAAGGTTTTAAAACTCGAGAGAGAATCAGGAAAATATAAGAATGATAGGAAAAAAACATTTAGGAGAAGAAAAACTGAAGTAATTCTTGTCAAACTTACATTTCTGAGTCTTCTGTTGCTCTCATCTCGCCTAGAATAGAAGGAATGATAAATAAATATATATGTAGAAGAGTGGTGCTCCTAATGCTGCAATTTACAGTACGACTGCATGCTGCTGTAAACAAGATGTTAGGGGGAAAAACTACAGTGACATCTTAATCCTTCTCATTTGCAATGCTCTACTAATCAGCTACTTATCAGCATGTACAGAGAACAGGCTATCAACTCATATAAAAGCAGCAGCTTGTCGCCAGGCAAAGCTCATACCTTTAGAAATGCAAAGCAGCTGTGAGGCTATAAACTTTATTCAGCTCAGGCATTGCATTAAGAATACCTCAGTGTTAAATGTGCTCAACGTAGCCGATACAGAGTCAAGTTGTCATATTAGTCAATGTGTGAGGTGACTTTCAGAAGTAAACGTGTGCTTCTCTGTGCTGTCATGAGCTCCTGTAGCTTTAGACAGTTGTACACATTCACTTAACATGACATGATGACACTGCTTCTGTAAGACAACGGTACCTGAGTGTTGCACGAGTGGACAGGTCCTGCAGGTCTCCTGGATGAAACAGCTGAGACACATTCAGGCCCATTTTCCCACAGGCTTTCAGGAACACGTTCACGTTATCCTGGAGATTAAAATGACAGAGACGGCAAAATGAGTGCAGGTAGAAAACGGGTAGAGTTTGAATCAGAAGAGGTCGTCGATGCTGTTTGGGATGAACTAATAATGTCAGGCGAGCTCACAGGGCCACCAACAACCTTCTATGGTTTGATCGGATATCTAAAAGCACTGTTATCATAGTCTGCAATGGTAACTTTTGCACATGAAAATCTAATATTGGTTAACGGAAGGTTAAGTCAAAGCCACAATTGAATGTAAATGTAATGTTAAAGCTTTCGATGAATGTCATGATGACCTACAGGCTTACTGTCTAACATAATGCTCCTTTTTACTGCATTTAATAAAACCAAAAAATTAATCTTTTCATTTTTAGGTAGTGACTCGTAGCTGAAATGACAAAAATATCAGCAGCAGATTTCATTTGCTCTGCTAGGTGCGGCCTCTGACATTATGCTTTGTTAAAGACAGGCTTCCTCTGTTAGCTGCTAGCTAATTTGCCCGATATGAGTCTTTCTCATCCACGACATCGGATCCCAAACCATGACACAACCTAGGAAGCAGCAGCCAAAATCAATACTTTAAGCAGTGAAAATTGAGAGCTGAGAACAGGATCATTTATCTTGCTTATTCTAAGACCCCACCATAGTAATTATTAACTGACTTATCATTTGTTTGTCATCGTCATCATAAGTCTACAGCCACTTCTGAAAGAGGCAACGATTATTTTGGAAAATGATTAAGGAGTAATTTTAGGTACACCATAAATGTAGGCTCTCTCACTTAGATAGGATTAGGTTAAATAAAGAACTGCAATGTGAGAACAGTCTATATTGCAAACAACAATAAATTCAAATCAGAAACAGACTTTCACTGTCAGCGCTCAAGCTTATGTGACAATAGAGATGACACCACGTCTAGGTTACGTGATGAACGTCTCCACACTGAACAATCTGCTGTTCATCTCAATAAGTGGACCAGCGGTTTGCTTCCTTCCCTGCACGGAGATTTGCAGAGATGTGGGAGGGTTTGTGGGCGACACGCCGCAGATGACCCCTCCACAGGAAATCAGAAAAAAAAAAAAAAGGAAAGAGGTCCGTCATCAAAGAAGACCGTTTTCTTAGTCTGACTAGTAGGCGTATACTGTAGCCTATTTATTTTTATGTTCCCAGCACATTGTGCTATTGCATTTTTTTCTAAATATTGAAGTTCCTAAATAAGTGTATGGGCACACCTGGCAAAGTGGCGGTGTCCACGTTACTGAAAGGGGGATTTAATTCTGGCTTGTTAAATTAGCATTTAACATTTTTTGTTGTTGTTTTTAATCACACAAGGCAAGAGAGTGAAAATAGGCTTGTTCAAGATGAGCCAGGCCTGCGCAGAATCGGTCACCGGCGATCACCACGCAATGCATGCTGGTTAGATTTGTGTCCGACTTGATGCCGACTTGCTCCGACGTCATGCACACGTGGGCGACGATAACCTCACGAGATCGAGGCGGCCGCAGTTTTTAGAGCCAGGCGCCGCAGTTGCTCTCCAACGACTGCAAGACCCAGGGCATTATGGGAAATGCCTGGCTGTCGCCTGATCAAAGAGCTGACTGGCTTTTAGTTTTGACAGCAAACACCACATGTTGTAGAAAGTCACAACTTTGTGTAATTTTATATTTAATGCTAGATTGTAGATATTATAGTCTCATGTTGTGCCATGAAGGTTTCATCTGTTAAACATTTTTTGTGTGGTTGATAATAATAATAATTATAATAATGAAGGTTATTTATATAGCACTCATCAAAACGAGTGCTTTACAAGGCGGACATAAAAAATAATAAAGGATAGAATCCAATGCTAAATACACACACATTTCCACATATATTTACAAACAAATATAAATAAATTTGAACGTGGTCTGAAAACGGACCTAACAGGATGTCACCATCTCTGATTTCCTGTAAATTATTTTAAGGCTGCTGGAAACAGCTGGAAACTGTCCGACTTGACCGCAGATTTCTGTCTCCGCCCCCTGATCTCGTCTCCTTTCCAGGCGAGGCGCAGTTCATCTCAGACAAGCCTAATATCGCGCTACTTGATTAATAAAATTTAATTAAAATATTGCTGTAAACAGTGGTTAAGTTCAACTTAGAAAAATTGTTTTCTTAAAGTTCATAATTCTATGAATGTGGCTTCAACAGCTGGGAGAAACAGCCTAGCATGCTCCATCGTCTATATAAGCCCACTGTGGTTCATGATTCATATTTATGAATTAAAAAAAACATCCCTCCTCTGACCCATATTATGGAACATGTCAGCAGCAATGTAAAGTATATTTAATTTGTAGTTGCTGGTTAAAACATGTAAAACCACCAGTATGGTCCTTTAGGATGTTGAAGTAACTTCTGATTCTCCCCCACCATCACCACCTTCAGTCCAGCATCACTGCTGGGCTCTGTCTATTTACTGGCCCCTGATGGGAGGTTGCAATTCATCTTTTCCTGCCTTGCTTTGGGCAGTTTTGGCAATTATACTTGCCATCAAAAACACAGCCTGAAGCCAAAATAAAAATCTGCATTTGCATTTATGCCGGGTATGTACAAAAATATTTATGTATTCAGCAGTTGAGTTGTCGCAATGAAATGCAGTTTCAGGATCACTGAGACTGTGGCAACGCCGTCTCTCGGTGCCTTAAACAGGAAACCACACATTGAGTCAAAACTTCCTGGCTAGCAGGTGCCTTCTTATTTTCTTATGAGCTTGTTTGACACACAAGGCAGCCTGCACCACACCGCCAGGCTACCTGTAATACACACACACGGTAAGAAGTGTAAAATCTAAATCTCACCAGACCAGCAATGGGAGTAGAAAGCCTGTTTACTCTCTTAATGATGCCAGGTTTCAACTGGTTGATCAAGCTATAAGGGATGACAAAAAAAAAACAGAAAACAGTTTATAAATATTCCAGATTTATGCTGCACATATTTGAGAACCAATACATAAATTGTATCATCAGAGTCCCATTCCACAAAAAAAAGCTAAATAGAGTCGGACTTTAACTTCCAACAAAGAAATTACATTAAAAAAATAAATGCAACAAAAAAAAACCTGCTTATAAACCAGTTTGAGCTTTAAGCTAATGTCTATAACTAGACTTCTGGGCTAACCTGCTAGCCTAGACTTCCTGCCCAAACGTCTCATTTGTTGCTCTCATTGTTCTTTTGTAGCTACAAGCTGATGCTATAAAAGTCAGTGGTTATTTAGAGTGTGAGAGAAGAATATGGATAGTAACTGCACTCCACAGAAGATGGTACAGAAACAGAAAGTTGGGGTAGAAGCTAATCTTATCTGATTGCCTGTATTGCATGTAATTTAATTCTTGGGATATGCATTTTTGTTTTGTTTACCTTAACTTAAAAAAAAAGCATGTTTAGAGATATTGAGGCCCCTCAGAGTGCAACTTAGGATATGACTATTTTCTAAAGTTGCTCCAGGGCTACTGCTGAAGCTAAACTAGCAGATCAGCCCGACTACCCAAACCATAGTTTTACATGGTCATTTAGCTTGGATTTAATTCTCTGCAAGTAAAATGTGACATCGGAAAAGGTTTGTGCATCATTACTCACTCGCACAGCAGGACTCCATTCTCCAAGGCAGCACGGAAGTCGTTGCAACCGAACAATTTTCCAGTCACTTCCTGAAACAAAACATCAGTACGATTAGAATTTAGCATTTGCATTTATATTTTGCCACCATTAACATCAAGTGCTGTGATGATGACACATTTGAGTGGATGGTCTGTTAATGCAAACAGACAACTAAGAAACAACATTCACATCAAAAGGATTTTGTACTAAAATCTGATTATTAACCAACATTAGCATTTATAATGAGCTAATGTATAATAGCATACTGGTATTGGCGTATGTGTCAGCCGATGGGTGACATAAAATTTAAAAACAGCCATTTTAGAGATTGTCAACCAGAGCGCACTGACAAGCTTATCTTTCAACTGTAAAACATCTCTCTCAGTACATCATCACAATTGTAAAAAAAAAAAAAAGATATTCATAACTATTTAAAAGGAACAGTGTGTAACATTTCGGGGGATCCATTAGCAGAAATGGAATTAAGAAAACTATGTTTTTATTAGTGTATAATCACCTGAAACTAAGAATCGTTGTGTTTTCGTTAGCTTAGAATGAGCACTTCATATCTACAGAGGGAGCGGGTCCTCTTCACAGAGTCCACCATGTTTCTACAGTAGCCCAGAGCAGAAAGCCAAACACTGGCTCTAGACAGAGCCTTTCAGGTTTTTGCATTACATAAAGGCCACCGTAGTTCTACAACAAGCTTATGAAACTACAGTAACGTGAGCTGCAGAGTGTAAAACTGTGGTACCACCAGCCGCCGACTGCCGTTGCTCCTTAAGTAGGGTTATTACGGTAAGGATGGTTTCTGAGCGAGGCGAACAGCGTTACCACGGTTTTGCACTCAGTGGCTCACATTACCGCAGTCTTAGAAAGGGAGGAGTGAGCGGAGGGGTACTCGGGTGGTTGCAATCTGCAACCACACCACTAGATATTGACAAACCCTACACACTGTACCTTTAAGGGATCATTATCAAAAGTGTTTGCACAACATATTTCTTAAAAAAATAAAAATAAATGTGTGGTCGCTCAAAATTATCAGATTTTTTAAACCCTCGAATATTGCCATCAGCCTCAAAAATCCAGTCCTGCTACATCTTATACAGGCTCCCTAATAGCTTCACAAACTGCGTTAGTGTTAACACAAGTAATAGTAAACACAGCAGCAGTACTGAACAAGACAAAAACAAAACAATGAAAAGAAGATTTAAACCAACACAGTTTGTAAATTGCAGTGTGGTTGCTACGCTGTTAAAAGTATTTTAATTAAACTGTTTGGTTCAACTGTTGAAGAATGAGTTGCTCCTTTATGCACTTTAGTCACATAAAGCTGTTCGGTGGCTGTTAGCAAAAAGAACAACTCTGCCAAAAATTAGGAAAACAAGGTCCTGGTGGAAGTTAATTAAAGTAATTCTTTAGCCCACAGTGCAAGCATTTCCCTGTTTTGTAGTTGTTCTCAACAGTAACAGTAAAGTAAAGTAAATTAAGTGAGCCGGGTACTGTTGAGATTCAGCTGAAATATCTTCCAACTACTGCACAAAAGCAAGGCTCTATACAAATAATCACAAAATATCTACCAAGCAAAACAGTGGGCTCTAAAAATAATGTATGCGAACAAACAGCGCATATGTTTTTGATCAAAACAAAGAATAAAACATAACCTAAAGGATTTTACGTGGCAGAAGCAAGCACAAGGCAAAGGGGGCTTTGTAATGAGGACATAAAAATGGGGCTATTAAGGTTCAGCTCCATAACTAACAGAGGGCCCCAAAAGGCTATTCTTCTCACTAATTAGTCCCCCCAGGAATCCACAATCACAATTCATTTTGGGTAGAAGTGGGCACCGGGCACCGAGCGGAGGCTTCTCACAGACAAAGCAGTGCCAGGTTAACACAATAAAACACAATCATGTGGTTAAGATACTGTCTGTTCTACAGCAACACAGCTTTAATTGGTCATTTCAATAAACAACTGTCCCTATGAAACCACAGATGCAATGGATTTCAAACATATGTTCTTGAGTGTGACTTGCAAACTTCTCTAGAAAGCTTCATCTGTTTAAATGTTCCAAATCCAAAAGGATCAAACGAGGCGATTATCTCAACTGGGAGGCAAATACAGGGCTCATTACCAAATCCATGTGATCGAGTTCTAACAGGTAGCCTAATGTAGAACAATGGAACATTTAGAGCTGCAATGAGAAGTTGATTCGGCAACTACTTTGATAATCAAATTATAAATGATACTTTTAAATTTTACTTTTTAAGCAAAAAGGCCAAACATTTGTTAGTTCCAGCTTCTCCAATGTGAGGTTGTGAAGTTTTTCTGTGTCACACATGAAAGTAAACTGGATATCTTTGGATTTTGGACTATTGATCGGAGAAAACCATAGACTGTATACAAGAAGTGGACGTATCACCGTGAAGTCACCCTTTGGTTTGTGGACTGCTGTTTTGAAGCTTCGAGTTAAGTATTTTGGCCGTCACCATCTTAGTTTTTTGCAACTAGGAGTGACACAAGAGAGTGGAGCAAAGTACAACCGAACGCTGAATAAGACACTTTCGGGTGTTACAATTAACTTTCATGAACTAAAAACACACTGAGAAAGGGTTAAAGTTGTAAGATGAAAACACAAATAACTCCCAGACCGGACAACGCCGTGGTAGCAACCTGTCAATCACAAGATAGCCAAGCCAAGCCCTAAATCATCTCCTGCTTTATGGTCTATTTGACTCTAAATGGGACCATAATTTACTAAATGAACATCACGCTGTATTGAAGAAGACTTGAAACTAGTGATTGAGACCATAAACTCATGTTTACAATGTTTACTGAGGTAATAAATGAAATGAGATGTACGCTCATTTTCTCATAGACTTCTAAACAATCAGACTTCTTTTTGAAACCAGAGGAGTCGCCCCCTGCTGGCTGTTAGAAATAATGCAAGTTTAAGGCACTTCAGCATTGGCTTTACTTCTCAGACCCCGGAGATTGCCCACTGGATTACACTGGCTCCATCTTGTAGCCGATAGAACATTGTAACATTTAGAGCTGCAATGATAAGTCGATTCTGCAACTATTTTGATAATCATTTGAGTCATTTTTTTAAGCAAAAATGCCAAACGTGTTAGATCCAGCTTCTCAAATGTGAGGATGTGAAGCTTTTGTGTCACACATGAGTAAACGGGATATTTTTGGATTTTGGACTGTTGATCAGATAAAACGAGACATCTGAAGATCTCACCTTGCGGCATTTTTTACCATTTTATGATATTTTATTCACAAAGGATTAATTGGGCAAATAAAGGGCAGATGAATTGATAATGGAAATAATTGTGAGTTGCAGTCCTAGGTAAATAGGAAAATTGCACTACATTTAGGAGATGAATTCCTCTGGTTAAGGAGATGGCGGCCACTGTTATAAAACAGAAGAACACCTCCTCATAAATTGGACTGTGCTGCTCCTGTTTCACCAGACACTAAATGGCCTGTTTACATAATGTGGAAGAAGCCAATCCATTCTTATTTCTTCTCCAGTCCAGAAGGGACTGAGCAAATATTGACATGTTAATCGCCGCTTGTACTGTGCTAATGATAAACACCAACAATTTCTGGACACTTGAATGTATGGAAGCTTATCATCCTGCAACGTGTTACACTGCATATTAGTGCAAACACGTTCCTGATGTTGTTTGGCAGGACAAGGGAGGGTTTATGACAGCATTTACAGTACCATTTCCTTAAAAGCAGCATTCGTTGCTTTCCTCCCATCTCTCGCTCACACACGCACACACCTCATCACTGCTCATCCATCCTTTCATCCGTCAGTGCAGGAAAATAGACGGGTAAAATTGGCATGGGCTTACTGCCAAGAGCGCTCTGGGCAGGATTCTCATAATGATCCACTCAGACACAATTGACATTAATGGTCCCATTTAGAGTTGGTCAACATTCACTGCCTGCAGTCTACAAGTTGTATGCATTGGTTATGATTTAAGGATTACAACTTCAACAACGTTTGGGCAGCAGCAGCAGCCTGCTGTAACAACCTAGAAAATGCCTTGCTATAAAAAACACATTCTCCACCACAATGTGTGCATGCAATAACCAGCCTACAGCACATCTCAGTGGACAGACACTAAAGAACAAAACCACCACACAGTGTAAGGCCTTTCTCTTAAACATTACCTAATTACCTTCCTTCCATGTGCATTTCCCTCTGAGGCTCCTGCAGTCAAATCATTTTTTATCTGTGCAAACCACAGAGGAGTCTCACATAGGGCTCTCTGTGTCAGGACGCTTATCTTGGTATATTTTTGCATTTGAACTCAAAGATAAGTCTGTAAATTTTCGGTTTATGAGTGTTGAGACAGAGTCGTTTCAAATATGAGTTAAAGTCCTGATGATGCAAACAATGCACAAGTGGGTTTTCATGGCTGAAGTGTCTGCCAGTGACTAACAGAAAACATTTCCTGTCTCCACATGGGGTTAAATGACTGACTGGCCAAATCTTCATGGCTGAGGAGAGCAAGGCATGTTTGAAAAAATTACTAAAATAATAAAATAATAAAATAATCCTGGTGGCCAACCTCAACAACCATGAGGGATTGCAGTTTGATGCATTGTAAATTTAGTTTTTTATTTTAGGCAATTTTTGTTTGTTTAAGGGTTTTTTTCTCTTCTTTTAATTTTTTTTATTTTATTTGTCTAAATCATGTTTTTATTGTGATTTTTTTAAATGTGTTATATGTCTTGTTATATGTATTTGTTGTGTGTGTGTGGACCCCAGGAACAGTATAGCTGCTACCCTGGTGGTGGCAGCTAATGGAGATCCGAATAAATAATAAAGAATGAATAAAAAGGAGCACAAATACAAAAATAACAGACAGATGAGAGTGAAGCATGTACCTCAATCCAGCGTTGAGCCTCGTTGAAGGCGTCTGCACAGCTGACACTGGTCTGCTGGCGCCACTCCATCGTTTCTCTCCTGAACAAGCAAAAAACACACAACTGTGATGAAATGAGATGAAATGAAAGGCCAAAAACAGGTCACACTGTTGTTAAACTCATTCATCGTGGAGCCACCACGACATCAACCACCACCGAGCCTATCAAAGAAGTTCAAACAATGTCGACAAACATGAGATAAAAATGTAATTTGATTAAAAAAAAATGCATATGTTTGTAACCAGCTCAGTCACCTTGTGTTGTGTAGCTGCTCACCGGTGAGAGTTCTCCTCTAATTGACAGACAGTTTATCAGCAGACACTTCTGCCACCGACTTTCCATCACTGACAAGTTCCTCTTATTGGTTAAAGTGGAGAGGAAAGTCTCCGCCCACACTGAGAAACTACAGGCAAAGTTTTAGAGCTGAAGTGAAAGCGAGAGGAAACACAGAGAGAGGAAGATCTGCAGTGTCATTAAACCCTCTGGTGGCCTGTTGCTGTGAGACACTGTGCTGCTATCTATTTATTTTTCATTAATTCATTTATTTAATCTTTTTTTTTTTGCTCTCCATTTTTATTTTATCCATATTTAATTTAATTTTATTTTGTTATAAGAAAAGAAAAAAAAATATACATATAATTTATAAAAGGAAAAATAAATCTAAGCTTTATCTAAGCACTTTTCAAACTCATAGGCAATTCATAGTGCCCTACACACAAGATGAGGAAATGTATTGGAACAACAACAAAACACAGGAAAAAACTGAAAACAAATAGATAAACATTGAGATAAATTGGAATAAAAATGGACAAAAATAGTAGACCTCGAATATAGTTATGGCAGCAATAAGTTGCCCAAAATTACAAAAAATATTTTGTTAATAGTCTGTTTATTGTCAATACTGTATATACTGCTCCTATTTTTATACTTCCTTCTATTTCAATGGTTCATATTTTATTACACTTTGTTTAGCTCTTTTTTTTACTGTGTTAGCTGATGCATCTTGTGTTTTGCACTCTCTCCTTTGCTGCTGTACACTGCACATTTCCTGACTAATAAAGGAATATATTATCTTATCTTATCTTAAAAATGCAATAGAGAAATTAATCAATCGACATATGTGAAATGAGGCATCACTTCACAGAAGTCTGACCTGACCTGATTTTGTGAGAGGATAACCTTTAGTTAATCTTCCAATCAAATTGTGCAACGCATCGACATTTCTTTGAAGTTCTCTTCTGCAGTTCAGTGTATGAATGAAGGAACTGCAAGAAACCCTGTTAAGTTAAACCTGCAGTAGGCAGCAGACGTCTGATCTCACAGTATACCATTATGGCATATGACATGTGAGAAGAAGCCTTATGTAACCTGTTAACAGAGGAAGACGAGCATTTAAATGGCAAATGTGTAAAATAACATGTTTATATAGGCTTCAGATAAAGAAACAATCTGTCTTTTCTTCATGTCTTCCATATCTCCTCTATCCTTCCCTGTAAACAGCAGCCTGAACGATATCGTATGCAAAACATGACAGTGTGTTTCAAGGGTGGCTCTCTTCACTCTCCTGCCTTTTTTGTATTGAAGTGATGAAAGATGGCCTGTGACAATTTAATTTTCACACTTATATCACTGCATAGAAAATTGTTTTTCTTTTGTATTCTTTTTATACATTTGAAAGCAAGGCATAATAAGAGTCTGGTGCGTAGGCCTCATCTCGTATTACAGCACATGCTCCCTCCAATCCAATTTCCTGCCAAATGCCCAAAGAGGTGCACTATATGGGGAACAAGGTCGGTGATGGAATCACACAATTTAAAAGTAAAATGAGGTGCAGAGGTGTAGGACACTGTAGAAAATTTAATGAGATGCCTATTAAAAGCACAGAGAACATTATGGGAATCAATAATCTTCACAGACTTTCAACTTATTATCTTAACCGGGGAAATTAAAAGATAATTTCCTGCACCATCTGGTCGTATTATTACTCCAACAGAACAACAGGAATGAACTTTTTTTTGCTTCAATTCTGAATCCTCTGGCTCACTTTTGTAAAGTATTAAGAGTGAGAGTGTCCTCGATGTCCTGAAATTGTATTGAGGCGGATAAAAAACATCTTTAAAAATACATCCAAAGACACGTCCACAGACAGTCTTTAACCTTTTTCCATTTAGATCTGAAAACAGGAGGAAATTTAGAAGCAGTAGGCTGCCATTGAAGAAACATTTTTTCTTTTTCAGCACATTTGAGTTTATCTGCACTATCAAAGTGCAAAAGGTTCTGTTCACCTCTTTTGATATCTGCTTGAATCATCTTAGCTTGTTGGTGTATTCATGTCATGATCGTGACCACAGCTCAGTCTTCTGCGTGTCTCTTTCCAAACCGAAGGAAATAGTACTCCACCATCCCTGCACATGTGATGCTAATTGATCTTGAAACTGAAGAGTGGCGCACTCGAGAAAACAGATTGATGCTCATCATCTTTATTACAGGAACGAGGGTTTGTTGCACATACTGATCTGCTGCTGATTAGATGAGCAGAGAGATTAGTCAGTATGTCAGCCCAGCAGCTCATAGACTAAACAATAGCACTGCTCCCGTGACGATTCATTTAAACTCGGTACTTAATATGATCTGAGGTGTGTTTATTATGTTTATTATGTCTCTTCAAGATGTCAGGTAGATAGATAGATAGATAGATAGATAGATAGATAGATAGATAGATAGATAGATAGATAGATAGATAGATAGATAGATAGATAGATAGATAGATAGATAGATAAATAGATAGATAGATAGATAGATGGATGGATACTGTAGATAGATGGATAGATAGGTAGATAGATAGATAGATAGATAGATAGATAAATAAATAGATAGATACATAGATAGATAGATAGATA
>CAKAOH010020619.1:0-32230 GCA_916701665.1 Sebastiscus tertius
GACCTGCTTCATATGTATGTAGATATGAAGGTCTCATTCTAAGCTGAATGAAAACACAACAATTCTTAGTTTCAGGTGATTATACACCAATGAAAACAGTTATAAATATTATATTCCATTTCTGCTAAAAATGTTACACACTGTTCCTTTAAGAAGGAAACTAAAATGAAAACATGGCTGTACACCACTAATAGCGCAGCCTATAGTCGATGTACAAGATCACTGCTAACATACCCATTTCATTCATAATATTAACACAATAGAGACAAATACCAATAACAAATATTTTAATCAAGTTTAAACTTCCTTCCTAACAATGCATCATGGATATACGTAGTATTTGTATGGTCACTAGAACTCATCCTTGTGTGAGGAAGTGTGTATACGCACTCCTTAGAGATGGATAACGGTATTCTCTAGCTATATGTATTTTAGACACGTCCCTTTGTTTTTGGGGGTTGGGGGAGACGGCAGCAGGGACGAGCAATGACTATGTATTATTAAAAAGCCCAGAGTGCACTAGTGATGAACGTCTGCTTGTTAAATGGGAATGCCTGAAATCATCTGGGGCGTTTTTTGCATCGTTTGTTATCGTCTGCTAGTTTCTATTTCATCTTTAAGTGAAACGGAGCAATAAGCCC
The DNA here is from genome assembly GCA_916701665.1 of Sebastiscus tertius. NCBI lineage: Eukaryota > Metazoa > Chordata > Actinopteri > Perciformes > Sebastidae > Sebastiscus > Sebastiscus tertius. Next base: position 642 of record CAKAOH010020619.1, read on the forward strand.
CATGGGTTTTGTTTTTATCTCAACTGCACAAATAACTCATTTGTCTGTCCTCTTCATGTATTTGTCATAATCACTGTATTTTTTCTCCAACGATTTTAGGTTTTATCACTGAGCAGAGCCATTCATCCAACAATTACTTCTTTGATTCTACCATTCATTCTTCCTCGACTCCTATGTGTGTGTGTGTCTGTGTGCGCACATCACAGCATGTGCTCTGGCAGGCGAGACCCCCTCTCACCTCGTTTGCCCTGAATCTCCCCCCTTAACTCCTTCACCGTCCAATTATGTGGAACGGACCTGTCTGGCCGACCGCTGTGACATATCTGAGTGTGTCTGCTGTTTCTATATTAAACCAGCCTCTGATTTATGATAAGATAGAGCCTCCTTAAATACAATCCTCTGCCTGTTTGTGTCAAGGAGAAAGACTGAAGAAGGGACAAAGAGATCGAGGACTGTGTGTGTGTGTGTGTGTGTGTGTGTGTGTGTATATGTGCGTGGATGAATTAAAGAGAGAGAGCGAGTATTCATCCCATGCCAGCTGAATTCACTTTGATCTATTGAGGTCAATGTGGAAATCATCTGAATCATGCTGTGATTGGACAGACACCAGATAAGAAGCACTGCCCCTCCACACACACGCTCAAATACCGCACACACACTGTAAAAACGCTTCATGTGTTATTTATGCTGTTTGCTCATCATTACTGTTTGTTTGTTGCACGGACAAGCTTCGTTTTTTTCCTCTTTCACAGACACACTTGCACAGGGAGCTTGTCTGCAACCAACCCAGAGGGGAGATAAGACTACCAAGAAACAAGTCTGGCTGTTTGTCCGCGCACAGCATGTGTTTGTGTTTGTGTGTGTAAATGAACACAAAGGCAGCGTGCGCGTATCCACTCCACAAATTGATTTCTGATCTGACTGATTTCGCCAAGTGCCTGCCTAAAAACTGCAAAGCCATCATCAGGTTACAGAGATAAACACACACACACACACACACACACAATACATTAATAAGGTGGACAGAGAGTACAGTGAATGTGATGATGTCTGAATAAAGAAAGAACCACTGCACTCTAGTGTTTAGTTTCTGTCAACACAAGTTCAGGGGCTCAAGGAAAGATCTTCAATGTAATAGACAGAAATGTTACGAATCTATGATGAAGAGGGATAATAAGCAAGAATTTGTGCATTTTATTTGCACTATATGCAGATAAACATGACCTGAAGCATATTTTTACACTTTTCTTCCATTTTTACTAGGGCTGTCAATCAATTAAAATATTTAATCACGATTAAAATGTACCTTAAAAAGGGAGATTTGTCAAATATTTAATACTCTTATCAATATGCTGCTTCATGCAAATGTATGTATATATTTATTGTTGGAAATCAATTAACAACACAAAACAATGACAAATATTGTCCAGAAACCCTCACAGGTACTGCATTTAGCATAAAAAATATGCTCAAATCATAACATGGGAAACTCAAGCCCAACAGGCAACAACAGCTGTCAGTGTGTCAGTGTGCTGACTTGACTATAACTTGCCCCAAAACTGCATGTGATTATCATAAAGTTGGCATGTCTGTAAAGGAGAGACTCGTGGGTACCCATAGAACCCATTTTCATTCACATATCTGGAGGTCAGAGGTCAAGGGACCCCTTTGAAAATGGCCATGCCAGTTTTTCCTCGCCAAAATTTAGCACAGGTTTGGAGCGTTATTTATCCTCTTTCCCAACAAGCTAGTATGACAATGGATTCCTTAGGTTGTCTAGTTTCATATGATGCAAGTATCTTCACTCTAGCGTTAAAACTGAGCCCGCTGCAACCTAAAAATCGCTAGTTGCATTAATGCCTTAAAGAAATTAGTGGCGTTAAAACAAATTGTGTTAACGCATTCATTTTGACAGCCCTAATTTTTACACGTGCAACTACAGTGGTTGTGTGTTGAGGGCTGTCAAAAAGCGAGTGACCTACAACGCAATACTGTGCCTGAACACATCCTGTGTAGACACACACACAGAACACTGAGGCTGCTGTTGCTCACGTTACACCTCCTGTGTAGACATTAGGGGTGTGACTCACATGTTTCATCACAATACGATATTATATTGATTCTTAGGACAACCATACAATAATTGATGATATCACAAAGTTTGCCACGATACAATTTTGATTTGAGTCAATTCAGAGGCCTGCATCAATTACATTTATATCTAACTATACTGACTCTAACTATAATATCATAACTCACAAAATGGAACTAAAATATAGTTTGACTATTTTATTACTGAGCTCTTGCAGACATTTAGATGAAAAACAATCTATTCTTTTTAACAAAAAGAATAAATATAAAGTAGGAATTTCAAAGTAAAGGTGTGTCTTAAAGATGTTGATACTATCAATACTGTCACTTCGATATCGAATCGAATTTGATATATCAAATCGATATATCAATCCAGATCAATGTATCGTTACACCCCTAATAGACTTGGTGTAAAACTAAAAGATGAATATGAACATGGGGAATAATTTCACCCCACTGTACAGAATTATATTATTGTGAGCACTTAAATCATTAACCCTAAGAGAAAATTTGAAATATAAACACTGAAACACTACAGAATGAAAACAAAAACACCACATCGACATTATTACACATGTCCACATGAGGGTGCTGTGTCCATCTCCCCAACTTCCCACCACAATCCCATCAGATCACCTCCAGTTAGGGTGTGCTCTCACTAGCATTACATCACACTAGTGTTTGAGCATGCAGGACATCCATTCACCTGTTTACCTTTGGTGTAACTGTTAGTCTGACAGCTTGTGACACTGACACATACAGTGATGTCCAACAACAAAGAGCTGAGGAGTCATCAACCGTTTTGATCTCTCAAGGTAACGTTCAAAGACTCAAAGTCAAAAAAGGAACTCCGAGATGTTAAAGCTTCATTTGAGTGTGTAAAATGTGGCACAGGTGAGCGAGCTTGATGCTGAAGCTGCAGAGGGATCGGTTGGGCAGCTGCCAGCTGGCCCGCCTCCCGACTCAGGTTAACTGTGTCATCGGGACAGAATACAGCGCTCCCACTCACTGACACACGAGAGGGACTCTCGCTGCAAAACAGAGAGTGAAAGCTGCATTGGAGAGGAATAATCAGCCGATCTCTCCAATCGTCCAGATCGTCCTGTTTCCGGCTTGTTAATAAATGTATGGATTCACTGTGAGAGCAACAACTATTTCTCTGAACCAGAGAGATTCCTGTTAAATACCACCTCCGTCATTTGTCACACATTTCTACCAAGATAAAACGAGCAACCTTCTTCTTCTATGATGATTTTCACCTTGACATTATGGATTTTTTTTAGCATTAACGTCATAAAGTGTCTGAGGAACATTTCATGCTCTGGTTTCTGGCCCCCTCAGAGGGAAAGCATTGACGTCACTTTTTCACACGATACCACCCACCGTCTCACCACAACTGAGTGGCAGAACAAACCGACAGGTGACTTCTATAAAGAGGCTGTGCCACAAGAGGCAAACAAACATATACCTTGAAGAAGCAGAAGCCAACAGAATCAACGATGAGCCAAGAAACCTTCTATATACAGACTGGAGCAAAAACAAATGGAGGCAGTGTTTGGGAAAGTTGCAGAATTAATGCGGCCTAAAACATAATCCTGAGAGCAAACAGCAGTCAGTGTGTTGCATTGCTCTCAGTTCATTTGCCAAGACTGTGCAGCTAGAAAGCAACAAACCAACAAACAGTGTCCGGTCCTACAGAGAGTTCCTCAACACTGCAAACAGCTTGAACGCAATGGACAGAAGTAGGACTGAACGACTTAGAAAAAAAAATCTGATTGCAATTATTTTGACTGATATTGCGATATGATTTGCGATATCAGAGGGAATGACTTGGCAACATGTACAGTGTTACATCATGCCAATAAAGCCATTTGAATTGAATGATCATTTTTACATCACTCATTTTCATTGATCGATATATTAGAAAGATTATGGTGTGATTTTTGCAGGGATTTGTACCAAACAAAGATGTTTTCTTATAGGATATGATGTGTAGGCCAGGACATCTCTGCAGCACCACACTAATTTATTCAAAATGATATTTTGACACACATTTCACCTTTAATAAATATTGCGCCTCCTGAGATTTGAAAATTGCAGTAGGCCATATTGTGATTTCAACAAACTTTTGATTAATTATGCAGCCCTAGGCGGATGACACAACTTTCTACTCAAGTGTTCTTCTTCCTGTTATAATGCCATACCTATACTTTTAACTCTGGACCTGCAGGCTCAGTGTAGCTAATGTTTCCACACAATGACACTCAATACCCACATCGGGAGCTCCTGTGACCTGAAACTTCTTCCTTTCTCTGTCTGATGCGGACACTGACTTAGTCAGATAACCAGTAAGCAAGCAAGCTTTCCCATCCTGACTGACAGAATAAACTATTTATAATTAGGGCAGTCAAAGTTAACGCAATAATAACGCGTTAACGCAAATTAGTTTTAACGCCACTAATTTCTTTAATGCATTAATACAACTTGTGATTTTTTAGAGTGAGGATACTGGCATCATATGAAACTGGAACAACTAAAGCATGAAGGGGTTTCGATTATGCAATGCATATAAAACTTTCAGTTCATCTGATTATTTGCCTGTGTATTTACTGTATCTGTTTCTATTCCTACCTAGCTTTAAGAGGAAGTGAAAGTGATGAGCGTAACAAAGGAAGTCCTCAAGACATTAACCAGCTCACACTGGGACAGAGAACTGAGAAAGCCTTCATGTTCCTAGTACAGGTGTTTTAAAGCCGTTCCGCTTCAATGAAGGCCAATGTTTCGTTAATTCCCCCCGGTGTGTGGCTGACAACAGAAATAGCTTTCTTGAGAAGGACGCAGAAGGGAAGGAGTGACAAAGACTGCCAAGAAATGAGGTGTGAGAAAGAATGACTTAGTGTTCAGGGGAAAAAAAAGAGAAAGCCAGGTTATGAGACCACCTCCTGCTGTGACAGCTATGGAAGCCAAAAGTCTGAGCCCAGTCTCCTTAATAGAGGTGACGGTCCACGACAGTCCAGGAAAACATTTTTCCTCATGGTTGCCAACTGACAAGGTAACACTGTCACCATGAGAACTTCACACACCAGCAGGGAGAACACAAGACATTCAGAAGACCAAGACTGCAATCACAACTTGTTTACTGGACATTTAATACACTATCATCATCCTACATAGAGATTTGGGCTCTTTTTGTTACACTAGTAAGCTCTCTAAGAATTAGGAACTTGTGGCTGTTAAATGTCAACATCAGTCTCCTCCTCCTCCTCCTCCTCATACCCATGAAACCATATGAAACAGCTGAATAAGGAACAGTTGGTGTTCAGATCATGTTTTCTGTCCAAACCAGTCTGAGTCAGCAGATGTTGACCACTGGCCAACCAACACTAAGCTTCCTTCTGCAACAAAGTGAATTACAGTATAAATATTACTACTACTGATAGAAAGCATGTCAACTGGCATGGAAAATGTCAAAGGCAGGAAAATGTTTCTCAATAAGCATTTACATAATTCCCTCCTCTTTCTGGTGTAGAACAAGCTATGACAAGTTTACTGTAGTACTGATCACATTTATTACCATTTCCTTACACATATCTCATCCTTGGTTAATGGGCGGAGTTAGGTTTTCTTACTTTCAAAAAAGAAGCTTAATGCTACATGTTGATGCAGAATTTTGGCCCAATATAAATGATATGATAAATTTGACCTTTATTTTGCCAGGTTGCAGAGCCCCATGGGAAGATGTGCTCAGTTTTGGAAATAAATAAAGAGAAAATTAGTGCGGTCAATTGATTTAAATATTTAATCGCAATTAATCGCAAATTAATCACGCATTTGTATAGTGATAGTGACAGTTGTGAATCGGCGGGTGAGAGAGAGAGGGGATGACATGCAGCAAAGGGCCACAGGGTGGATTCAAGCCCCGGGCTGCTGCGGTAAGGACTCAGCCTTGGTAGTACACGGGGCCCCCGCTCTACCAGGAGAGCTACCATGGCGCCCCATAGAACCCATTTTCATTCACATATCTTGAGGTCAGAGGTCAAGGGACACCTTTGAAAATGACAGTTTTTCCTCGCCAAAATTTAGCCCAAGTTTGAAGCATTATTTAGCCTCCTACGCGACAAGCTAGTATGACATAGTTGTTACCAATCAATCTAGCTTTAAGACTGAGCCCGCTACAACCTCAAAAGACAATTAATGCGTTAAAGAAATTAGTGGCGTTAAAACTAATTTTTGTTAATTTTGACAGCTCTGAAAAACAATGTACCCAAAGTACCTAAACTGCCTTTTAGCCCTACATTATAGAACCCCAAGGTGTTCAATATCAAATAAATAATTATTAATTATGTAAGGGATAATGCCCAATGAGGTGTCCATTATCAGGAATTAATGGACGACATGGAGGCTAAAATTATGGACACCTTGAAGGGTATTAGCCCACTTATACCATGGTCACTTGTCAAAGAAAAAGAGACCATTAATTTATATTTTCATGTGTTTTGCAACCAAAATCTAAAGTTTTTAAATATAAATGAAACAATAATTTGGGAAATAAATTAAGAAATTCTTAAATATTGAACACTTTGGGGGTCCATAGAACATGCAGGGACCTTTAAGAATTGAAAGCATCAACTTCAACAGTTCTGGAGAGTGCATAATTAAATGGTTGCATACTGACCCCCCTCCAGTCAAAGTTTTAGTAGCTGCAAAATCCTGTGGGAGTAATGAGGTGATATACAGTATGTGGCCATGCACACCCACTGGCAGTGTGTCAGAAAAGAATGCAGGGCGCTGTGGGCCCATTAGCACTGAACACACTCACACACACCCCAGCTTCTTACCACACACACACACCACACTGGGGTCTCCATGGCAGCCATTGCAGTCAGCCAATCAGAGGTGGCCTGGAGTTTTTTCTGATTTCAGACTGAGACAAAGTTTAAGTCTAAATGTCAACAATAAGAAAAGGAGTTTGTTTATGCCTCTACACAAGTTGTGCCTAGCCTATATGATGTTATAAATAAATGACAGATAAAAAACATTAAAGATGACCTATTGTACTTTTGTGCTTTTTTCCCTTTCCTTTAGTGTGTTATATAGTTGTTTTGTGCATGTAAAAGGTCTGCAAAGTTACAAAACCCAAAGTCCACGCCACAGGAAGTTACTCTCCCCCACAGAAACACTGCTTCTGAACTGCCTGAAACGCTTTGCTTGAAGTCTCTTGAATGCCAGGGAAGAGTAGTGTCATGTGGTGGAGTTATTTTACATAAATGTAACCTGTATTTTACATATTCTTTCCATATTAACCTTGTAGCTAATGTGCTCTTCCTTAATTTCTGTTCATTTACAAATCAACAACAGTGAGATCAATTTACTGACGTCACTTTCACGCAGGACACGCCAGTGGCTTGTTCATGTAGCGGTGCAGTAGTACAGCTGTATGAATCGGTTAACTGACAGGAAACCCACCACTCTCTCTGCCACTCCTGAATCGTGCAGCTGCTAATCTCAACTTGATTTGAACTGAGAGAATTTCCCATCAAGAGTGAGTTTGCACTTCCTGTACGTTCTTGTATTCCCCCGGTGAAAAAACCTAGTGCTAAACCATTATCTGAGGGAAACACAGTGAGTGAGAGATAGCTGGTTCAGTTTGATTGTCTAGATTTGTTGTTTATGTGTGTGTGAGTTGTGATCCAGTTCAGCCCTGTCTCAAGGGAGATCAGAACAGCAGCAGGAGCTTCTGTTGTTGGATGGAGGGCACAGCTTTGTGTGTATAGATGACCATCACCACTGGAGGCCTCTCCCTGCTCCGCTTAATGTGAAAATCTCTCCAGCATAGCTGTGTTCCCTGGGATGTCCACACCTTTGTTGATTCTAGGAATGGTACAGTTAACAAAGCTCTACTTTTATGGAGTTCATATTGTTGTAGCTGTACTGTATGACGCCACAAACTCTGAAACAATATCTATTTTTTGCATTACTGGTTTTGCACCTCAAACTGCTTTCATTACTCATCACAGTTTCAGCAGTTAGTGATTGCGGCTGCTGTTAACGTCAGCAGGAGGACGTCGCATCACAGGGTTTTATGTGGGGTGACAGTGACTAACGACACTGAGTGTTACTTGAACCTGAGATCGCACTGAGGGAAATCCTGCTATGCTGAAAAAAAGTGACCACACTTCTGTTAACGTCACCAGGTTAAGTTTATTACTGTAGATTGCTTTCACAGATAGAACAGTCAGAGATTTAGAGAAAACAGAGAACAGGTATATATGTAATAAACTCTGAGAAACAGATCATGACCTTGCTTTTTACGTGTGCCTTTGTACATACTGTGCTCAATATAGATATGAGATCCCCAGGCAATACTAAAGTGCTCTCATTTGCACTGCAGGTCCTGACCTTTTGCATTTCACACCTCTCAGATATAGAACTGAGGTCAACTCCTGCATCCATCTCAGAAAACAGGCGATGATGCTGCAAAACCCACACCTCCTCCTCTATCACAGAGACATCCTGTCTGCCTGCCTGCCTGCACCACCACGACGACACATTCATCACCAAGGTAACGCGGGGACAAGTCAGACCATAAATAGTACTTTACTTGTGAGGATTTAAAGCCATGGATTATTTCACTGCCTTCACTTTGAAGAGATATTAGAATGTGAAAAATGGCCCCATTATTGCTCCAGAGGAAGTTATTGGGGTAGGTAGATGTTAAACAGTAATGGCCACCATATAAAATCAGAAGAAACATGCAGTAAAATCACTATTTGGATGCATCATCTCAATATAATCCAATTTTTTCCAAAGGAGTAATAACTTCCAAGTGGCAAGTAAAACTGCAACAGAATTTGTGAGCTAAATAAATCAATCACAATCTCCCTCTCTTGGGTTAAGAGAAAAACAAAACAAGGCCTGCCTGCAACCACTTATTATTTTCATCATCAGTTATGATTATTCTGTGATTATTCTCTCGATTAATCATCAAAGGTGCTAAATTCCAAATTCAGAGCATGTCTATGATTGAGGGATTGCCTCAACACAGCTCTCAACATTGAGACAGCTGAGCCGGTGGCTACTAGCTAATGTTGCTAACAGTGCAAACAACGGCAACAGTGCTGACAGAGCTAATAGTGTTAGCCATGTAACCGGAGGGTGGGCATTACTCTTCCGCGACGGCGCTGTGGGTCGGGACGGCGTTATCCTCTGTAACCGCCATGTGAGCGCAGCAGCAATTAGCTAGCCAGAGGGACATGCTTACATGCAATAAAAAGGCATGCGCGGCCGGACTGGCTACGTAAACAAAGCACAGAGAAGCTCGGATTGCAACACACACAGAGGGAGAGTGACTTCATTCTCTGCTCAGGTAGACATTACTCCTCTATATCTTTACATAGTAAATAGTTGTTTGCTGCTATATTAATGCTCTGAATTTAGCACCTTTAAGTCTATAAATTGTCCAAACATAGTGAATACCAGCAGTTCAAAACCTGAATATATTCAATTTACTATCAGAAAATGCAGAAGATCCTCACATTTGAGAAGTGAATATTTAGCATTTAGCTTGAAAAGCTTGAAATGAATTGATTACAAAAACAGTTGCCGATTCATTTTCTCTCGATTGACTCAACGATTGATTGACTGATCATTTTATCTCTAAACAATACCGTACTTGTCTTTCATATACCTTTTCTAGCTTTTTTTCCCTTTGGAAGTCTTTGTACTATGACGTGGCCACATAATTCTGCCTGTTTTCAATGGATGTACAAGTTTAAGAGCAAATGTGTCTCTGATTAGTCAATCAATTAATCATTAAGTCTATAAAAGGTCATAGTGAAAAATGTCTCAGGAATTCACAGAGCCTAAGGTGACATTTTCACATTGCTTTTTGACAGGTCAATTTAGTTTCAGCAGTTGATCAGCATCCTCTGAAAGATATTAAGAACGTTAGAAGTTCCCCTTTATGTGCTACCATAAAATAGACAAACAAGAAGCTGACATCATGCCCCAGGAGCAGCCATATGTCAGCCTGAGCTCTTCAGCAGTGTTACCTGGGAAATATCTCGGATGAGTCATGAGTTTTGGGAGAGATTTACCCTGATTTGTGTGTATTTTTTTCCTACATTCTTAGAGGACTGTCTGCCACAGTGTGAAGCCTTCACTTTGCAGTAAGACACTGTAGTAACTTGAGCTGTCAAACTGTCCGGTAATAATACATACACATAAAAAGTGTGTACACAGGATTTACAATGAGGCCTCAACGCCTGAAAACTTTAATTCACGGATTTATGAGAAAAGCAAAAACAGTGTGAGCTGCCGTTCACGCCACAGAGTGTTAAAACAACATGACAGGCCCATAGTTCCCCGGCTGCTGCACATGCAATTCAGGACGGGCCTGGACACGCCCGGCTCATCATGTGGGAAGAGAGAGCCAACCCAGAGGAAAAGAGAAATATGTGTGTCATATTCAGCAACCACTCTCTTATAGAGTGACAAGAACAGGTTTGTCCTCCCGTTTTCCTTTCTGAGTACATCTGGTGATCAACACCAACCATGCTGCAGCCTTATCAAAAAAGTAATCAGTGTTCTTTTTTCATTATGCCTCCAATACACAAAGACATGAAAACTGAACCTATTAGCAGGATGGTAACATGTGCTGCCAAGCCTCTCTGGTGATACAGTTTTATTCATTAGCCTACATTACAGCAGCAGTAGTTCATCATGCAAAAAAAGCACCGCTGTAGAAGCCCGTTACATTTTCGGGGAAACCAATCTTATGAAATAATTCCTGTAAACAGAATCTGGTGATCTAACTTTGAAGCAACTGGAAATACATGAATGCAATCCTTTTTCTCGACAGATTTGACACAGTCATGTTGAATTTGATCATTATCTCACCTTGCAAAACAACAACAACAATCTGTGCATTTACACTGTTGTCAAATAGGACTATTCAAATACACTGAAATGCTAACATTGCAATGTTGCTCCCTAATTATATGTTTTGACAGGACCTTCCCTCCAAAGATTTTAATTCCAAAATGATACGTCCACAGTCCAGAAGCGACATACTTGTTACCACAGAACATCTCTTCTAGTATTACTATTTATTTACGTAATGATTCATCTTAACATGTTGCCCACAAGGTTTTTTTTTAAAATATATAAAACATCAGGCCTTGCTTATGTCAACAATACAGAATTTCATCAATTTTTGGGGATAGTTTTGGCGTCTAGGCTATTTTATCTGTGTGCCGCGGGCAAATCTGGCATGAAAACACACTGTTACTATAAACAATATAAATGATCTGATTCTAATAAGATGATAAAACATGCATCCGGCTCATAAAACGCTTTTGAATTCCCTCCCCTCTCTCACTGCTGTTCTCCCGGAGTTTTTATTCCTCTTGTTCCCTCCCAGTCCTTCCCCCCCAAATCACATTTCAAAATCAATCCATTATATTTATTAGAAATAGCCTAGTGTCAATGCTATTTGTGATCGTGGGTTTTATATTACGAAATATTCCACATATTTGTCAGTTGTGTCTTAACAGAGAGCAAGAGATATGAGCACACACACTATATACAACAACACAGAGGCATACAAAAGCAGACAGACAGATCTGCAACTATTTCATTTTTGATAATCAATTAATCAGTTTGAATAATTTTATAAGAAAAAAAAGTCTAAATCCTCTGATTCCAGCTTCTTAAATGTGAATATTTTACTCCTCTATGACAGTAAACAAAATATCTTTGATATGTGGACAAAACAAGACATTTGAGGAACGTCATCTGAGGCTTTGAGAAACACTGATCGTGATAGACCAAACACAGTTTCTTGTCTGGCTGGCTATTTTCTGAGCTAGCAGCTGACAGAAGTGTGTTATAGGTAAGAGGAACAGGAAACGGTGCTCTCAGCTGGGCCATCCTGTTGGCAAAGTGACTTAAGAACAAACTTATTGACCCTATGAACTTTAAGTAAACCATCATATTTACTTTGTCGACTGAAACTTTTTCACCAATTGAACAGTGAGTCACCACACATGACTACTACAGAAATAAAAACATATTTCTCCATGCAGATCAAAGTTGCTGTGGGCTAAAAATAAACAAGGAATTGCACTCACTCCCTTATTCTACCTTGATCGTGCTTGCATTCGATAAAAAACAGACATTGCTCCATAGAAATTCTTTGAATAGTTAGCATAGCTGAAAACTGCAATCTGTCCATCAGTTATCTGCTGCATGCTGGCACGACTGGACTGAGCTTATGCAAAACAAACACAGGTGAAAACTACCTCGCTCAGTGAGATTTTTGAATCAACAAAATACTCAAATTCAACAAATCTTAAGTCTTAAAATAACAATGGATTACTTCCGGTTTAGACCAACATTGTGCTGTGAATCAGAGATGAATCATACCATACAGAGAGGCCAGACCTATGGCTTCAGACACACATGACCTGACGGATGACCTCTTCCCAGCAAAAGAACGTTACACAAAGGCATCAGCGTGAGCAAGACCCCTGGCATGAGCCCACTACTGGTGTGTATGTGCGTGTGGGAGTATGAAAGGACTGCATCCCATAATGCCAAGTGACCAGGAGCCAGACAAACTGCTGTTACTTCAATTAAAAAGCTTGACCTCGCAGCCGAGCGGGCAGAGGCCCCCGAAAATGTTCCTAGATCTTCCCACAGCTCTACACACCCTCCATTGTTTAGAGCCACGTCTTTCCAGAGCAAAACATCATTATCCTGCTGGACAAACAAAGATGGAATAGATTGTGAGACTTACAGTAAGTGCTTACTGACCCGCAGGTTTATGGGAAATCCATCCCCTTAACCCACCACAAAGAAAGACAAACAGTCGTGTCTTGATTAGAAAATGATGCAGGTGTTTTCTTTTCATTTTCTTGCTTCATCCAATTTTGTATTAGAGATACGAGACCAGCTCTTGAGACATAAGACGCTCTCACATTGAGTCATGTCCAATGACTTTCTTCTAGAGCAATTTCCCAGACATTCATGTCTCCTTGATAAAGTACGACATTTCAACATAGGTGTGTTTTTAAATGACAGCCCTCAAATATGACGTATACAATTTTCCAGTTTTGCTTGAAATTATTTCAACATCTAATTAAAGAGTTCATTATTTATTTTTATTTTTTTTAGGTTTTTATATCATTCTGTAGTTTCCCAGTGGTGTTACTTATGTATTCAAATCCAAACATTACAATTTTGGTCAAAGTATGTATGCTTTAGTATCAAAATGGGAAGTGGAAGCACTGGACCTGAAGGTCTCCCCTGGCTTATACTAGGATACTTTGGGTTTCTTGCTTCAAATACTAAAAAGAGGCATTTGCCAAAATCCTTTTATATAATTTTGAACAGTTAATATCCTGCAAATCCCCTTAGTCATTATCAAATACCATCAACAAAACCACAAAAAAATTAAACTATGAGCTAACAATTAGTACAGTAAGCCAGCCCATGATCCTCAAATATTAAAGGGCAGAACAGACTGGGGTACAAAGATGTGTCACAAAGTGTTTTGTCTGCTTAAAAAGCCTTCCTCAATCTATTCTCATGTTCAAGTTAGTCATGGACTCTTGACTCAACACATGGACACGTCCGTCAATATTGCCACACTTTCTTGAGGAAGTCTCACAGTAATGCCACAGCATCATTTGTATGAATCCTGCTTCCTGGATCAGCTGTCAAATGATTGCTTTAACTCATAGGTACCTCCTTCCCCCGGCGGCTGTGAAGTAAATAGATGTTGTGTGCAGCGGGGTACCAACTCTAAGCCTTATAAGACCGCGACTACTGATGAGTCATTGGCGAGTGCTTTGATTTTTGTTCCATATCTACGCAAGTATTCCCGGCGATGAGCTGACACCTTAAAGAAAAACCCCAGAGTCAGATGAGAGCTAACATAGCTTGGCACAAAGACTGGAAACAGGGGAAACAGTCAGCCACGCTAACAAAGTCTGCTTGTGTTTTTAATCCGTACAAAACGATAGATGTGGGGTCACAGGGGGTAATGTGCCGGACTATTTCTCGCCCAGGAGCAGTAACTTCCTGGAGTCTCGCCGGTTGCCTGGCAACTGGCTGGTTACATCACAGTCACGATAAGACTTAAGGAAGCAGTGCATAACCCCCCAAAAAAACTTTATAGCTTTATGGGCTTTTCAAACAGGACGTGGTTTGTGCTGCGCCCACCGCTGAAATCACAGTGCCCCTAGCTTGGCGGCGGTGCCGGCACTGTGATTTTTGCACTCACTAAACTTTTACATTTAAACTGTGTCAGATTATCAGACTTGTGTGTTGCAGCTGTGAATTATTGGCTCCCATGCTAATGATGCAGAAATCCTTATATAGAGAACAAAAACGCATCTTAATGTCACTATCCAAAAGCAAAAAAGGCAGTAGTACGATAGCCATAGTATGAGCACTTACTTTTTAAGACAATGTTATGGTTGCTTCTATCTCACTTGTCTTTATGGCTTTAATCTGTGGATTCATGTAGGCCTATAATCTGAGGTCTCAACAGTTCCCTTACCTCCCACTCCAACTACACTGCAGCTCCCTTGAGGCTGATCTAACACCACTAGACCCCTTCATTTTTGGCCCTTAGCTGCAATTGAGAAATCTGTTCCCAAAGGTCAGACCCCAGTTCCCAAAGGTCAGGCTCCTAGATATAGTACTTAATGCTTCACACAAGGAAAATAGTGTACACACTAGCATAACAGCATATAAACTCTAAAACTTTCTGTTCACATACTGTCCCAGAAGCACATAAACCAGTCTGAGGTACTAATCTACATAATTAAAGATGCCAACACAGGAAATAACTTCTTTATCAGCACTGCGGTTGTGTTTTTTCCGCTGTTTTGCTCTTACCTAAAAAAAATGTAATGTTGCAGCAGACTTTGTGGTAATAGATGTTAGCTCCCTTAATCAGATCTGATATCTACAACACAACTTAAGGCATTTAGTTTACTTCAAGTCTTGTCCTGAGCCAAATTAACAGGGTCCCTTTTGTTTCATGGTCCGCTCCAAATGCAGAAGCTGGATACTAGACACAGCAGGAGGAAACAACAGCCAGGAATGAATAAATCACATAACATAGCTGATCATAAGTGACTGTGGATTGCAGCTGGACAGTGAATGACGCTGTGCTAAAATATTGACAAGCTGGTCAGTCAGTGTGCACGCTGAGGTGATCAAAGTCCAATGCAACACATCATGCATTGGTTGAAAAACCATTTTGTCGATTAGAATATGACATATTTCATTAAACTGATACTGCCGTCTGTAGAGATGCTTTAGTTCCTTGTTACACTCAAGATGTCTTAAGTTAGCTACTGTACCACCCCCACCAGAGTCTGAATGTGATAGGTCTGATAAGCCGTAATGATGATCTAATGTATTACTGAATATAAGACCCAGCTGAAGTTCACAACATTTTTTAATAAGGAAGTGCATTGAATGACTCAATGCACGGTATGTTATAAATAAACAACCATGTATCACTCGTAGTTTTAAAACTGAATCCCTTTTTCACTCCCAGATGTATCCCAGTATCTGGCAGTTTGGCCAAAACAACCACATTAGAAGGTATTTCCTCGAATAGTGCAGGTTGACGGGAAGAGAGCCTTCAACAAAACGTGGTACACAAAGCACAAATGGATCACGTAACACTCTGCTACAGCTTCTCCCTGGGCTCAAGAGCCAATTTCTACCATTGTCAAAGAAATTGTTCTGTCCTATGCACAGCTATACAGTATATATGGTGGAAAACCTTATCGCTTGTTGCATTGCATTTACAATAGGCTATGTGCTTGTACAAACATGTCAAGTTGCATGTTTAAAGGGACTGTTTGTAAGCGACACCTGTGGCCGTTAAGTCAACGAAAGTCAGCGTCGAGCTCGCGCTTGTGCTCGCTCTACATAGACATGAACGAGCATCGCTCAACACAGTGAGGCGACACACGTCAGCTAAAACCACATCACTCTATATTTCAGCTGCTTGGCAGTAATGTTAGCTGACCAGACGAAGGCCTCTCCATGAATCAATGCTGATCCTAGTGTTGGCTTTTCCTGCTTCAGCCTCCCGACCGCACGCGCCCGCAGGGAGACACCGGCACCCGGTCGGAGACGATAACGTTTCTCGCTTCGGAGCTCCGTCACTTCACAAGACACGGGAAACCTCTGTTGGTTTGGAGGAGCTGCAGCAGTTATTTCTGCACAAACATCCACGATACATTCACTTGATATTCTCAGAGCTACGAAGTCTTCTGCAGTGTGTAGTGTGCATGCATGCACGTGAGGTGGAGCGAGCTGAGTGAAGGCAAGCAGGCAGAGGAGCAGAGACTCCAGCCACACACGAGCATGCACATGCAAGTGCGCATGGGACACCGACCTGGGTGATTTATACATGTAAGAAGTTACAAACAGTCCCTTTAACATTCCTTTTTACACAAAATAAACTATTTTGTTATTAATAATGTACAGTACAGTCATTTTTACTTATGTTATTTAAATGTGCCACCCTTCTCGGAGTTTGTGCCCCAGCCTGGCCACCCCATCAAAGATCCTCTAGACCCGCCCCTGCCAGGGCCTCAAGAATCAAGATTTTATTTGTTAAAACAGTAATATTGTGTCTTAATATTTGTATTTCTAGTTTTATCACCTCTAATAAGAGCACTGCTAGTGTTGACACTAAACTCTTATTTTACCTGCAGAAGAGGAGTCGTCATGGTCGGAGCTCAGGTACCCATCACTCCTCCTGTCCGGGGTGCTGCACCCGGAGCCCCGGGAGGCTCTGCGGTGGATCTGCGGGAAGGACGGAGACGGGGACGGGGACGGGGACAGCCTGCCACCTCCTCCTCCGTCGTCTCCGGAGTCAAAGTCCTTGCTGTGGCGGAAGGGCCGCCGGTTGCTGGACGTCCTCTGGTTGGCGGACTTCGGTGTCAACAAGTTATTCCTGACGAAATTCTCATTGAGCTCCGTGTCCTCGTACTCTCTGTCGCTGCCGCCCACCTCGTTGTCATTCGGGTGAGAAGCTGGAGCCAGGTCCGCTCTATGGAAGCTGGGTTTGGGTGGCGGGACGGGGATGGGGACGGGCTTACCTGTCCTCCCAGTGAACCTGCTCCGGTCCCGGCCGAAGGAGCTCATGAAACCCGCCGTGTTACCTGCAGCGTGGTGCTGTTTGGTACTCTGCCCGTCGCCCTCGTCATGCTGCGGTGGTTTCCTAATATTCTTCGAGTAGCCAAACGTCTCCGCGTTAAAGTTCTCATCTTTGCCGTCGTGGTTCTTCTTCTGTCGGGCCATGGTGGTCTGCAGGTAGATCACCTTGAATTTCTCCTCCGCCAGAGCCTTCTGCAGCCTCTTCAGGTTGGCTTTACTCGTCTCCAGCTCAGACTCGATGTCCTCTACGGAGTTCAAGTCCATTTGGGGGACTTTTCCGTCGGGGAATTCACTCCTCCAGTGTTTGGCAAAGTCCTCCTGTTCCCACATGTCGATGCTCTAAAGCGGGATGTCCGCCACTGCTGTCTCCGTTATAGTCAAGAGAGAGACCTTGGAGCTAACTGTTCTGTGTCTTCACTGTCGCAAATATCCACCTTCCTCTGTCGATATTAACTGGACCGCTTTCTGACCATCTTCAGCCTCCCACACGTACAAACAGCAGGCAGTAGTACTGAGCAGACTGAGCAGACTGAGCACCGTGACTGTGATGCGGAGAACAAGTTTTTGCCAGTAGGCTGAAAAGTTTCAAGACTTCCTGGATTGGAGACGTGCTGCCTTCATGTGCTGCTCGGACAAGTGTGGTGTCTTTACGGTTTCGTCACAGTAAAATCAAAATTTTTTTAATTTTTTTTTTAATTTGCACGTAAAATCCAGTCAATGAAAAAAAAAAAAAAATGGAAATGTGTGAGGAGAGGTCAAGAAGCCACAGGCGTTTTACAAAGGACTTCCCCTTCCCACAACCCCAGGAGAAAAAAAAAACAATAACAAAAAAGGAAGAAAGATTTAAACTAACAAACTAATAATTTTAAAAATACAAAAAAAGTTAAACAAGAAGTACACAAAATGTGCAGAAAAACCTAACCAAACAGTGGAAATCAATCCATTAAAAACAATGAAATACATACAAAAAACAGTAGGGAAGAAAATAATATATATCTAAACATATCAAAAGATAATTAGACATCATTCGTTAAATGTGATGATAATTTCCTTTTAAAATGTTCTAAGGATAATGAGCTCTTGATTACATGTATTTTGGTGTTCCATATTTGTACACCACGATAAATCAATGGTTGAATGTAGCTTAATCTATAGTAATCAACCACAGATTTAGGCCCTACTTACTGTTAGATTACCGGGCTGGCGAAATGTGTTGTAGGTCAAAATTGTTAGTGATATTACAATAGATTAAAACATAAAAAGTAAAATACAAATAATGTGTGATAATAATATCACAAAATGTTTCATCAGGACAGATAATAATGCACTATACTCATTTTTAACAGTCTCTTCTGCACTATATTCACTTTTTTTTAATAGTCGTGTATCACAGCTGTTACCCACCACTATATTCAGTTTTAACAGCTTTCTTCATCTCCTTGTATTTTTGTATGGTATATTTTTTTGTACTTTGTACTTTGCACTACTAACTTTTTTACTGCCTTTTTACTAACATGTTTTGCACTATGGAACTGTGATGCTGGAAACTTGCATTTCCCTCTGGATCAATAAAGTTACTATCTATCTATCTATCTATCTATCTATCTATCTATAATAAAATGTTCACACTGCTTATATCTCCAGATAAAATCTAATCTAATATCACTTGAGTATTACAGAACAGACTATTTCCCCATCCTGCGCAACAGTCCAAATAATTCCGACAGCAGTTGAATGCAGCAAGCGCTAGTGAAGTGGATGCAGTGGATGCAGTTCATCACTCTCTACTACAGCAAGGCTTTACCTTGGTTTAAAATGTTCACACCATGGTGTATTTATGTTTTTTACAAAGCAACATCATATGCATATAAATGACAGATGAAATGGTGGATTGTTATTTGAGTCCTACACTTATTGGCTTAAAAAGAATAGGTGAATATTTTCACCTATTTCAAAAAAAATAGGTAAATAGTAGAACAGATCTATTAGAGAGTGAGTGTCTCCACTGATCTGCTGGTTTTACCTGATTTTGGTAAAGTCAGAATTCAAAGAACGGTCATTTAAAGTCCTGAAAGACAACTGATCTTATGCATAAAATAAAACACAGTCACTAATGTATTGTTCAAGCTGCACTGGTGACACATTGTACAATGACACTTTTTGTCCCATCATGACACATGATATGATTATCCAGGGAAGAGGAAGGAAAGCTGTAACACTTGCTTTGAGTGCCACAGAAAGACAATGAGAAACCCTGTTTTATGGAGCCTCCTGTATTGGGTTTACACAGGTCCATTTGTTGGTCTCTTCTATTATCTCACTTATCAGGCATTTCCAATGGATACCAGTAGTGATCTGCCAACTTGCATTATTACAAAACAGGACTGTACTGTGAAAAGATGGCACTGTGACAAGAGCTCGTCTGACACCAGTCTCCTTGCCTCCAGCTGGTGCTTTGACATAATGCAAGATCTGAATGTGCTCGTGTTTATGAGGCTACTTGCTATCCGGCCTCAAAGAAAACACTCTGCTGGCACCACAAACCCACATTCACTCGTCAGTGCTTTTTACATACATCTGTGCATGCATGCATATCGGGTACAGGCACGTGTCATAAGCACATCCTCATTCTCTTGCTCTCTTTGACATGAGAAATGCAACCCTTGCTCAGCCTTTTCCACCCACTTGATTTGTGGCACATCCGACAGATACTTTTGCATACATTTTTAAATGCAGTATTGGGAAAAGGTGTTATAGCTTACCTTGAAAACGTTTGATCATAGTCATATTCATGAATGATGGTTACACAGAGGCGTAAACATAAAACCCAGTCACCTTCAGCAGGATGCATGCAGTCAGATGCAAACTTGGTATGCAGCCAAGCAGGACACTTCCAGTAAAACAGAGTTGTAATGCAATACAGCAGAGGAGAAAGTTACCACTACGGACAGAGAACTATAGGGGAGGGTGGAGGCAGAGATGGACGCTTGGTATTTTTCAAGTGCCTGTTTGGATCCCTGCCCAGAACTGAAAGATCATTCTACTAAAAGCTTCCAGTAGCCAAGAGGAATCATTGATCAGCACTCGTTGCGGCCCTGAGAGCCCTGATTGGGTTACTGTAATGAATAGATGGGAAAAAGCTATGGCCAGCCTGGAGTCATGGAACTGAAATACTAATCACAAGCCTGACATGATATAGCAGGAAATGTATGGACTTTTCTGGTTAATCTACAAGTGTTCACCACCGTCAGCTTGTGGAATGCAGAAGTGTTGGTCTCAGCTGAGACAGACCAAAGATAATGACATGACTGGGGTGAAATGGTATAGGGCTATGCACAAAGAGTTGAGTTGGCAGACAGCATTCTTTACATCTCATTCCCAAAGGGCTTTCATTCGTCAAACAAAAAACTCACCACTGTTTTGCACGTAAAAACAACACAACATACAGTATTCTGGTAAATGTGTATATTGTTGTATTATATCATTGATATACTCCAGATTAAATGACACCTCCAGCATAATAATCTATGGAAGCCTATGGGAGACTTTATTGAAATGATAATGTAAACTCAAAAATGAGAATGTAATTCCACAGTAGCATTATAATGTTCCACATACTGTATGTATGTGTTATTTGAGTAAAAATTAAAATGGAATAATCCAATTTGCGTTTACATTTTCACATACTCTATGGGCGTTTTCTTTTTTTTCTTTTTTTGAGTAGGAATACTGGTGCAAGTTTTTTTTATAACTTTATTTTCCAAGATGTGAGCCACCATTGTGACATATAACCACGGTAGACAGGAAAGATAGAAATAAACAAAAAAAGGACAAAAAAAACGCAACAAAACTATGAATAGATAAATAAATAAATAAAAGAAAAAAGAAACACACCAAAAAGGTTACAGACTTTATATCAAATATAATAAATGGGCATTCTACGATTTTGCTCAGTGTGATGTCATCCAACCGTTCAAACTTTAAATGTTATTTTACCACACCTTTCGACCTTTTTCACTCCCATTTAATTCCAGGTGTCCTGGACGCCTGAGACGTCTAATTTAGTTGCTGAATGGAATTCATTGCTGCAAATGACATAATGACACGCAACCAAAAGTGTTAGGCAAACAATAACAGGATGAAAGACATGAACAAAATGTCAAGTCATGTACATGAAAAAGGCTGTGTCCCTGTAAACACATCTGCGTGTCTTCTATAAACACTGAACGTGTTATCTGCAACGTACTTCATACAGTATACACATAAGATACCAGTACAGCATACTGTACAGTGTTGTGTTAAAATGTAGTGTTAGAAAGAGGTGCCAAAGAAGACACAGAACTTTGCTAAAAATGATAAAAATGAGAATAAGCTTTGGTCAGTATTTCCAAATTAATCTATTTAAATAAACTAAGCCAGGACTCCAAACATCTTAGGAATGGCTCCATAAAGAGTTTAAACACGGACATTGCTCCAAATATATGAAACAACAATGAATGTGTGTGTGTATTTGAATATAAGTGGTGTTTCTGCTGGAAGATTAAAAATGCATGTAGTATATTTGAGGCCTGTGGTTCTGGGACAAGGACATTACAGGGTCAGTTCCTTGAATGATTGCATGCTGGCTATGATGTATTGACATGCACTGCAGCGGTGACAGGCTACTGAGGCAAAGATCCAGTTCTGACAGCCTGTAAATCTATGCTGCAGAGCAGAGTGCATCATGGGGAGGACTTCTATCAGTGGGTATGTGATGCCCTCTTGTGGCTACAGGTGCTGCCCTACATCTGTGGCTCTAAACCTTTTCCTTGGGGGACGCATTTTCTATCATTGAGTAAACTGACGACCCCTGACTGAGACATATCTTATGGATATTTCAGATTGTATTAAATGTATAGAAATAACAGTACAGAACAACTGATAAACTGTACAATTAACCCAAATAGTGAACGCAATAACTGCAGGAATTTTGTGCAAAATGAGTGATTTGGATTTTGAGCAGATTATAGCCTGTGAATATTATATCAAAGATGAGTTTTCCTGTAATTTTTAGGAACTTTTAATACTTTAAAGGCTTCTTTTGCTTGGCAAATTCAGTGTTTTCTTATCCCTGATGCTTGGCCATTGTTCTATTAGCTCTTTGGTTGGTTTAACAGCACACTTTTCTACGCTCTTTTGGGGCTCAGTGGGTAGAGCAGGTCGTCCTTTAACTGCAAGGTTGGCGGTTCGAACCCCGGCTCCTACTGTCTGCATGTCAAAGTGTCCTTTAGTGAGACACTAAACCCAAAGGTGCTCCCCGGGCGCTTCACAGCAGCCCACTGCTCCTAAAATGCAGAGGTTTAATTTCATGTACGTAGCTGTATGTACAGTATATGACGAATGCAATAATATATAAGTAATAATGTATTAGTAATAATATATATAATATATACTTTTTTTGGGGTTTTTTTTTAAGTTAATGCAGGACAAGGCTGTTTAGTAGAGAGGGAAGGCTCCGTGAGTATAGCTTGTGTTCAGCTCTTCACCGTGCCCTTTTCCTGTTTATATCTTAAAGAATACTTCAAGCTTTAAAAATAACAATTTCATTTAATTTTCTTAACAGAAATGATTGAAATACTGAGATATAGACCAACTGTATATTTTTAAAATAAGTTGTCTTACACCCCTTTAAAATCAAGAAGGCCTGGCGACCCCCCATGAAGCTTTGGCGACCCCTACGTTGAGAACCAGTGCCCTACATGACAGAACAAGCATGACCAGTCAAAGCAACGCAGTGTGAAGGGTGCAGCTACAAACAATAAGATAGCACTGTATAGCATAGTACTACATTTATTGATTGGATCATTTCCACAGGACTTCAAGTACAGTAAACGTTACTAATCATATAAATGGTGCTACCAAAAATATTGCTAATTGAAAAATGAATTACGGTAAGACCGCAGCGATACACTTTGACACAACGGAGACGTAAAAAATATTAAAAAGTACATATGCTTTCCACGATTCAACGAGTCCTATACATCACTTACATACAGTACAAGTATATCAAAATAGACACAAATATATTATTATAAAACAGGCTTAAAACTGCATCCCATTTGTTTAGAGGAACTGAACATTTACCATTTCTTATCAAAATAATATCTCGTTATCCAACACATATAATCCACTCCAAATTTGTTGTGCAATTTTTTTTTTCTGAAATCTCTATTAAGGCAACGATAGGACAGCACCACAGATGCAACCACTGGAGTTACAAGTAGGTAGTATCAAAGGCCACAAACACCCTCCCAAAGATGTTACAAATATATATAGAAGAGGACAAACAACTACAGTTTTGGGTCAAAAGTTGCAGGTTATGATCCAAAATGGCCGTCCTGAGCAGTAGTAGGAAACTTAAAGAGTGTTGTGTAATGATTCATAAATCATCAATGATTAGGCCTGGCCTTTAATATTATAAAAACTTAGTTGATTTAATGTAAATATCTGTTTTTAAATAACAACAGTATCATAAATACTTACCACAGCAATATAGCAGTCTTCAGATTTAAAGACTTTTTTCACAGTGACTCTTTGCAAAGCTTCCACACATGTTCTTTGCATAGTTAATAGATTTTTCTGATAGAGAATGCATAGAAAACTAAAAATCAGTGTGTAAAAGATGGTATCTAGTCATTATGTGAGGAAAGTCTGTCATTTACTAACAGAACAAAGTGCAAAATCTATACACAGGTTGATGCTGTGGTGGCTAACACATATTCATGATCGCTGTTAGCTGCAGTACGAACCAGTTCTCATACTTTTCTGATGGCGCTCGCTACCAAGGTTTCCCGTCTGGTGGTTACAAACGCCTGTTGTTTTTCATAATAGGCTGCCTCATTAATAAAAGTGGGGTAGACGGTGCCCGAGCCTTGGTAGCGGATGGTCTTTCCGTCAAACGTTTGGAACATAGGGTCACCGGGGTTCAGCGGTTCCCAGTCGCAGTCCTGAAACAACAAGCAATCACCACGGGGGAAAGTAACGTGAGTATGCTTTCAAACTGAAATAATACATTCTCGCTTTGACCAAAGAGGTCTCATTTCCTCTTTCATAATAACTTTAAATATTTGCAGGTTCAGTAGGTCAGCTGTAATTCAGACTATTCTAAATGTTTACCTGCAGATTGGGATGCACCATGGCAATGATGTTTCCATTGGCATCTCTGGGGTAGTCGACCCTCTCCGAGACCCGGAAGACTTCCACCGTACAGGGAGGGAACTCCATGCCTGAATGACACACAGGAAAGAAACATATTCAATATTGTAAGCAACCTGGAAAATCCTGTAATCCAAAAACTACTGAGGACACTGATGAAAAATGTGACTTAATAATGTATAAAAACACGATTATTATCCAACAACAGGAGAAGAAATAAGACATGGAAAAAAATCTGAAATAGTAAATTTCCAAACTAATATAAGAAATAAAAAATGAGGATAATGCATCTGAGTACGGGAGAATAAAACAATCTAAAAAAAAAAAGAGAAAGGGGAAAAAAGAAAAACTTAAAAATGCAAATGATCAACATTTTGGCGGATGTGATTCCAGCTAAAAATACACTTTTCTCAATGATCAACTGATTTAAAGAGGAAACAAAGGACAGGTTCCTACATTCCCTGTCCATGGGACTCTGCAGGCTTTCATGATGGATCGTAATTGCAAATAAAAAACTAACGTGCTCCCAAGGATATTATCATATTATCAGATATTTTTGCAGGTCCTGAAATAAGTGAAAGTCTGAATTTTCAAACAAATCATCAATGGATTCCTATTCCTACTGCTCCACAGAGGATATATAGCTAAATATAGTACTTTGGTAAAGTCTGTTGAACAAGAAGCTGGAAGGTGCCAAAGTGGCTTTTATTCAGTCTCCGGAACTAACCAGGATGTGCAGCGGTTTTTGGCAGAGCTTGGACATTAAAGTAAGTAAGTGCTCAAATGAACTGCTTTACCTCTAAGCGTAAAAACCACTAAGCTGTATTGATATGCAAGTGGCAGCACAGAGCAAGAGGGACAAATGTTCACACAGGATTCTCACTGAATCTAAATGATTGTATTTCAAACTGTAACAACAACTCAATCTCTGTTGTTTCTTCATGCTGCTCGGCTTCAAAGCGTGAGCAGGAACAGCGATTCATCACCGTGCCCGGGCATTCATCAGCACCAGTGCGGCCCCGCGACAGAAGATTACCACACCATTGGCAGCCAGACTCTAACAACAAGCAGGCCATTCAACGGCAGGCCGGTGCAGGGGAAACCAACAGACTGCAACTCGCACTTGGCACGGAGCGCTTGTTTACGTAAAAGAGGAAGGAAAAGGGGCTGCCTTGCGTCCTAAACATTGCAAATGCCGCTCTGTGCCTCGGGGAAGGAGAAGACGGGGCAGAGCGGGTGGCGTGACGAGCCAGATGCAGATAAATTTAGAGATCTGGGTGGAGGTACATCTGGATGAATCAGGCTCGCACCCATGGGCTTTTTGTCACAAAATGTTTCTCGTCAAGATGATGCTGACAAACGGGAAGGCTGGCTTATTTTTCTATTACATAACACATATGAATCATAAGATTAGTTGACCCTAAGTCAGACACTTTTCCTGCAAACTTTAAGATTCATGTTGGAACTGCTTTGGCGTAGTCCTTTAAAATCGTATGACCTGATATTAAATGCCATATAAATGTGGTGTTACGGCTGCCCTACCTTCATTAAACAGCTCGATGAAGTCCAGGGCATGTTTCAGTATTACCCTCATGGCATCAAAGATGTTACTCCTCAGAACACCCTGAGGCTGAGGACCCACTTCCAGACCTGCAATGAAACAATCAGATGACACATTTTTGCAGATGTTAAACTACACAGCTGAGTGGAAATCTTGTTGGGGAACATCTTGTCCTCTGTCCCCCCAGAGCAATGTATTTGGCTGGACTTGAGAAACTCACCAACAGGGTGCTTGGCGACGGAGCGTGAAGTGGAATATTTCAAAAGAGGATGTTCATTCAGCAGAACGAGACAGCTGGCTGGAGCGATGGCTTTCTGCAACACAGAGTCAAGTCTCAGCTGCAGAGAAAACACACCTTGGTTAACACTGTCACGCGGTGCTACACATCTGCAGACTGTCTAGGCAGACCTGCAGTGACCTTGAGCTTTATGGCTCTGCTCGACAGATCGGAAAATTAAATCAGCACCGACTCACATCGGATCAAATGTGACACGTGCAATAACAAGCAGACAAACACGATGACAATGTGAGTGTAAACTACTTGTCAATAAACAGTTTGTGGTTCTGATTTTGAGCACAAACAGCCCTGTGATTTGTCTCCATAATTAAGCCTTCATCATTAGACTAAAGGATAGTTCAACGTTCAAAGTTCAACTGTGATCTCCTGAGTTTAAGCTGTAAATGGTTCAAATAACAGCAGATGTTTGTTCTTACTTGTTTTGACTGAGGTCACCGAGTCAGTGGAGGAGCTGAGTCGACATTTGACGTTCTCTGTGTCACATTTTGTGTTACTTAAAGTTAAAAGCATATTTCTCATGACCTATATTAGTTACAGTCATAAAGGGTGTGTTACTTTTGGCTGCTCTTTTCCTCCCTGCATGGTGTTGCTCTGCATGCCTTTGTTTTGTGCTGAGGAGCACGATCTATGGCCCTGTTCAGACCTGGAATTAACATGCGTCCCGAGTAATCTGGTCACAAGTGGACGGCTTTAAGTACGTCTGTTCACACCAGGCATTAGAATGCATCTCCACATGCGTCTCGAGTGACCACTTGTGTTCGGATCTCACATCCTCGCTCTATATGCAAATAAACAGGTAGTAAACACATGGCTAATGCAGCAAACGTTGTGACGTAATATTACAGGAATGTCAGTACATCCTACATTTTCGTAAATTCAGGGACATTTTATTAACATCGAAATAAAAGGTTATTGTACCGGCGGTCCCCAGGGACCTCCGTGCTTCAGAGAACCGGGGATGAGAGCGAGCGAGCTGGCTGGAGTCAAAAACAGACACATCTCCGACAGTATGATAATAATGCACTTCCCGTGCCTCGTCTCATAGTCTGTAGATATGTAGCCTAGAGATAAGATATATTTTAATAAAATACAGTTGTACTGACAGGATACAGTAGAGCACAAAAGCCGTTTCCATGCTGCTGTCTATTTGCATTCACACAAGGAGCGCAGTGAGACCCCACAGATCCCAGCGGGACGTCGGTTGAGTAGGCGGTACACATTGGCGTACACAAGAATGTGGCCAAATATGGCCCAGACCACCTCTGACTGTGGTCTGAGCGATCGGATCTCAAAGCGTCTTGAGTGTGCTCACACCTGTATTAAGAGCTGTCCACTTGTGATCCGATCACTCAGGACGCTTGGTAATACCAGGTCTGAATAGGGACCTAGAGCCTGCAGACCCAGTTCAATATTTTCCAAACTGGTAAGCAAGTTAATGTAATGTCAGCAAAGTAAGCTTTGTGTTTTCATACTCTCAAACTAGGTTTCTGCCACGCCCGAACAAACACAACCAATCAGTGCCGAGCAGTCTCAATCACCACTTGCGAAACTCACAAACTCTGATCAAACAGTCAAACTAGGCAGCGCTGATCAAATATTAATCGATATTCTGTTACTATAATGTCTATTTCTCACCTCAAATGTTTTCAGAAACATCTTGTAGTGTACTGTTTAGCTGTAAAATGAGAAAGTTTGTGAACCGGCCGCAATGTTGAAAACAGTCAAGCCAAAACCAAGCACTGCCTACTGGCCGGAGCAAACTTTTTTGATTCGTATTTAATCAGCGTTGCCTAGTTTGACCGGAGTATGTGAGTTTCTTGAGCAGTGATTGACAGCTGCGTTAGAAACTGCTCGGTTCCTATTGGTTGTTTTCGGGCACGTTGAAATCCTGCAAATGCTATTAGGAATACTAAGAGGAGGCAGAGGAACAGGATTTTTTCATCATCATCATATTTGATCAAAGTTACTGACTGCAGCTTTAAAGTAATTATTCTAATGTGCATAAAACATACGTTGATTAAGTTATGTTGGTGGTTAAAATACTTATATGTACCATTTTTTACTGTCATATATGAAACAAATGAAGAAGGCATTTTCTCAGGCACAGATAATGACCAAAGAAAACAAACTGGTGTACTCAGATGGTTGATCCTTTAAATGAGTTTGTTTAGCACTTAAAGGCAAACTGATGGTTATATTATCTCCATAGGTTAACTGAACCTCTCCAAAGAGACCTCAGAGTAAAACATTGACTTTTAAGCACACAAAGATGTGGAAGATAGAAATGAGCAGAGACCCCCAGTCATCCCTTTCTTCCATTCACAAGTTAGTCTAAAAATCATACTGCATACTGTGCCATAATACATATTTATGGAACATTTCTCTGGGGTTAAATGTCAATGTTGCAGATTGAATGATGCTCCTACAGAGGTGTGTTTGTGCCGTAAAGTGTAAAAATGTCCTCTTCAAGGTCGTCACCTTGATGTAGTTCATCATCTGCAGATTGAAGTGGTCTTTGGAGCTCTCCAGGATCAGGGTGCAGCCCATGTTGGACGTCGTGTTGTGGAGGTCAAAGACCACGTCGTAGGCCTCTGGGCTTCCTTTGGGTCCGAAGATCCGGTTGATCTCCTGGGCTCTCTGCACCTCGTAGGGCAGGTCGTCTCCGCCCGGGGCGCTGGAGGACACACACACACACAAAGCATGAGAAAGATGCCGACACATTCACAGCTTATCAGGCAATTCCGCTGAAGGGACACTCATCTACGGAGTTAATGATTTACACAAGGGCGTCTACTTGTCCTTCATGCTCTGTGACACTTTCTCTAACTGTCGGCCATAGTGGAAAAATCTCTACGATTAACAAGTTAACACAGTAACTGAGAGCAAAAGCAGAAAGGCAAGAACTTCCTGTTTCTGTGTCGAATGTATGGTTTGTATTCTTCACACGTGGATAACAGGAAAACATTAATAACTGCAAATGATGTCTTGATAACTTCCACCTAATCTGTAATGCAAAAAATCACAGTAGTCATCAAGTCTACGCTGGAACACAAAAGCTGGATTCAGTAGGACGGTGGCCCTCTTTTATGAGCGTTAAGAAGAAATTTAAGCCACTTTCTCCGAGCCTTAAGAACCCATGAGAGGTTTGTTTTGTGCCGACTCCCCAGGATAAACTTGCTCCCCCCCCACTGACAGACATTCTACATGCTCTGAGCAGTGAATGACAGCGAAACCCTTTTTCTCTCCTAGCTCTTTTAAAGCAGAATAACCACTGGTCTGGGACATTCTCCAAACTACTGTAGAACAGCACCTCTGCTGTACATTATTGTCTCGCCTCCCTCACATCTGCTCTTTAGTCCCCATTTTCAGTGTATATCTGCTATTGTCTGTATACAAGCACAGTGTGTGTGTGTGTGTGTGTGTGAACTACAGCTGATGAAGTGGACTCAACTGAGAGGCAGTAAATATGAGGAAAAGCAGAGTTGTCAGTCTATTTAAGGCAAAGAAGAGGACACCATGAGCTGTTTTTAGAAAGAGTCGCCGAGTGGTTAATCTTCTTATATGTTGCCTTCATCCGTGAGTGTTGAGAAGATCATTAAAGGTCATTCAAAATGTGCAGGATTAGGCAGTAACAGTAACTCCACCCATTAGGGCTGCAACTAACCATTATTTCCATTGTCGATTGATATGTCGATTAGGGCCGTCCCGAATACCATTTTTTGATCTTTGAAGCTTCGGTGAGAAATATTCAAAGGTATTCCAAGCTTTGGGACAGCGCATCTGCCGCACTACTGTACACACATGCACCTCTACATGTAAACAGCGATATTGTCTGAGAATAACTATTAATAATTAATGTTGAAAAAGAATAAGGTTGTGGGATTATTCCTTATTTCATGGGCTATTTGGGGATTTATACATTATTATTACATACTTATATATAAAAAAACAAAAAAACAAAGCATTCGAATACTGATTTTGAGGTTGATTACCATGGTAACAGCCGAAACTTCGAAGCATTCAGGTCAGCCCTAATGTTGATTATTTTCTCGATTAATTGATTAGTTGTTTTGTCTATGAAATGTCAGAGAAATGTCGATCAGTGTTTTCTCAAAGGCCAAGATGACATCCTCAAATATCTCGTTTTGTCCACAACTTAAAGATATTCAGTTTACTGTCACAGAGGAGGAAAGAAACCAGAATAATAATCATATTTAAGAAGCTGGAATCCGGGAATTTTGACTTTTTTTTCTTCTTAAAAAAAAAATACTCAAACCAATCAATCGATTAATCAAAAATAGTTGGCGATTAATTTAATAGTTGACAACTAATCGATTAATCGTTGCAGCTCTAACACCCATACAGTATAATTGGAGCTTTTTACCATGTAAACTTTGTAACTTTGTTTTGAAAAGTGCTATATAAATGCAGTGTATTATTATTAATATTATTATTATCATTTCAGTGATCCATAGTAAAATATTTTATACGTAACTTGAAAACATCACAAAGAAACTGCAAGTAAAATATGGCATACATCATAATAATTCTGTAATAATAATGTCATACACTCACTATATCCAAAAGCACAGATGACAATATTCCCATAATATAAGGCCAAGATATAGAAATATTACAGTAATAACACTACAGATACTACAAACTCCCCCAGACACACTACAATAACCTTGGGGAATGTTATCATATAGGATTCCTATGGTGATTTATGAATAGTGGATGCTGTTATTCAACCACATTAGTAAATAGTGCTGCTGTGTGTATTCATGCACGCGAACTATATGAGCCAGCGTTTGCGTAAGACTTCATCTTCCGCCACAGTGCACAAGAAGAAGAGGGACGAATAGGCCTACAAAAAAATGGTCTTAATTCATTTGCAGCTCGGTCACGTTTCGCTCACGTTTTCCCTGCTGACAGTCCAAGACCCAGAGAGGAGGAGGAGGAGGGGGGGGGGGACATGTCTGATGGTAAATACACCATGGAAATGTCCACGTGACTATTGTAGTTTTTAATCCTAATAATAATAATAATAACATAGTATTAGCCTTTTCTCCCATGTCAATGCGTCCATGCTGTATTGTTATTGTTTTTCATTCTATTGTGTGAACCAGATCTCATATATATATATATTTCCCTCATTTTGACACACACATAGTAGTTAATCATGTCAATAATGTTGCTGTCATTACATCTGGGGGACATGTCTAATGGTAAACACACGATGGGAATGTC
>CAKAOH010020620.1:0-32804 GCA_916701665.1 Sebastiscus tertius
TAGCTCTCATAATAGTGTGTTGCTTAGCAACCGCAAGATGTGGCTAGCTAATTTAGCTAGCTAAATAGTTAACCAAAGCTAACTATTTGAATAGCATATATATATTTTTTCTTTTACAAATAACAACTTGATTAAAAAAAAAAACAATAGTGTGACTGCCTTTCTGTAACAACCATAATAAATAAACAGAAAGGTGAACTTTGGTAACCTAGAAGTTATAAATCGCTCCAACAACAAGCTAAAGTCACAACAACAGTTGGCCGACCGTTGGAACCGTTGAGGACCGTTGGTCGACCGTTGGACCGTTAAGGATCGTCGTGTTCCCTCAGAGCATGATGTGATTGTTCTGGTCACATAACGTTTTATCACATTTTTATCTGCATTGTTCAGCCAACTGAGACACTAAATGTTTTATGGTTTGGTCTCGACTCTTTCCAGCCTGCTTGAATCGAGGGGATAGAGGGTGGTAGTGGTGGAGAAGAGGAGGTGGTGGAGCAGCAGACTGGGTGACCCCCATCCCAACCTATGACTCACAGGCGGAGGCGGAGACTCCATATCGGATCCACCACCGGGAGGACCGTCCCCGTCCACCGTCCCGTACGTTACTCTACTCTACTCTACTCGTCGGACCGCTCTGTGAGCACAGAAAGCACGCATCCCGATACCAGCTTTAAACGTTTTCCCTTTGTGTTGACGCCTTGTTTACAATGTGAAGAAAATGGCCGGGACAAGGTAAGTTAAAACTCACACTTTGATATCAAAAGATAACTTTAAACTGGAGAAAGTTACGGAGCTAAAGCTTAAAGCTGGCTGGTTGCCTCGCTATCACCTCGCTGCCGCCGACAGCAGCTCTCTGAGGGCAGACAGAGAACAACACCACGCCACTCTATGGACAATGCTTAAGCACTTTACAGTGTGTTTAAGTAGTTTTTTAAAGCTTAAATGTTCGCTAAAGTTTGTGAAAACGAAGTACATGATTTGAGAAAACACTGTAATGTGAAGAGAATGGGTTGAAAGGGTTTTCCACTTTAGTTTTTTTTTTAATGTTTTTCAAGGTTATACACATATCTACAACATATGAGCATGTACACATTCAGACCCACAAACAAAAGGGAACAATACAAACAGGACTCATGTCTGGGAGTTACACTTCCATTATGGTCCAAAGTTTGACACTTAAAGTTACCACCATTTAAGTATTTGTAGTAGAGTTAATCTGCAAATTTAGTTTGTTGAAAATGAAGTATATGATTGAGAAAACACAGTAATGTGAAGAGAATGGGTTGAAATGATTCATTTTAAACTGAAATTCAAGTTGTATTTTTGCTAAATGTTGGGTAGTTATAAACAGTTGAACTAGCTTAAGTTTGACACCTTAAATTACCACCATTTAAGTATTTGTAGTAGGGTTAATCTGCAAATTAAGTTTGTGAAAATGAAGTACATGATTGAGAAAAACACAGTTATGTGAAGAGAAATGGTTGAAAGGATTCATTTAAACTGAAATTCAAATTGTATTTTGCTAGTTGGGCAGTATAAACAGTTGAACTAGCTTGCTAGCACGTATAGTTTAAGTTTGACACTTTAAGTTACCACCATTTAAATATGTGTAGTAAAGTTAAATTAGCTGTATCTGAGGGGGATATTGTTAATCTATCAGCAGCCCCATCTTTAGATTTTTTCCTATGTCTTTGCTGTGGTTAAGAAGCCAATAACCTAAACGGAAGGCAAATGTCCCACAGCCCATTTGTTGCTCTCATTTTTACTGGTGGAAGGTAACTGGGGCTCCCAGCTTCAGCTACTGGGTTTGATCTCCACATGTTGAATTTCTTCAGCATCTGCTTTGACTGTATTAAAACTTTGTTTAGCTTTCATCGGCTTCCTGGGGACAGATGGTTTGCTTTACAGTCTATTTAAAGCCACTGAGATGTATATAGGATAAGTTACTTTCCTTTCAAATTTTTCCTTCAACTGGTATTTAGTGCTGTGACTTTGTGTAGTTCAGACTTAATGGCTTTTAATGGCTACAGCTGAAGTTTCTTTGATGTCTTAATATTCCTCCTCCTATGCGTGTATATACTCCTGTTTTGAATAGTACAGCATGGATATTGTTTGACAACCAAGCTGCCCCACACAGATGTCTTTTATGTAGCCTGAAGCGGTTAGTTTGGCACGCCAACCTGACTTCCTGGGTGCAGCAGTTTCACCAGCTCCCTGCCAGCTGGTGCTCGTCTGATGACAGCGTGCTGTTGGTTTATGCAGACGTGTTAACTTCTCTATCTGTCCGGCAATACATCTCTATCTGTCCGGCACTACATCACAGACGGAGAAGGCCGGATGGCGGGACAAGACAATGGTCCATTTGGTGTTGCTCCCCCCCTAAAATGTGTCTTCCATTCATTTGGGCTTGTGAGGAGCAGCAATTACAATAGGATGTTGTCTCACTGTTTGCCCTGCTAGCTCCCACCAGTTGACAGACATAAGCTTAGGGAACAAATCATGCATTCCCCTAAAAACAAGCAAAATTTGGTCTTTTGAAAAGGACAAGACAGGATGTCCATCCTACAGCAGATTTGACAATGGACAAGTTTGTTTGCCGGTTGAGAGGAAGTGATTTTGAAGCTTGTACTCCAGTGGCTTATTATGGGTTTTGACATCTTAATAATATAACAACTGTGGATGTTTTTTTTTTTTTTTTTAGACTTTAAGCTTCAAATCATATTTTCCAGCTTTCACCCTCTTCTTTTCTTGCTTTCTCTACTATAATCCTGGTTATATCCCCATGGCTCATTGCTCTTAACACACACTTTTCATCTGACTTTGAGTCTCTGTGGTCTGCCACAATGACACTGTAATGAGGTTAAAGTGATTTGCCAAAACACATTTATCTGTACCGGTACATCTGCTGACATTTCGAACCTTTTTTACTGCAGAGATTAAAGGCTGGGTTAGCTTCCTGGCCCCCACACACACACTAGCTTGAACCTGATACTAAAGAGTGCTGATCATCACTGCGTAGCATTACAGGGGATAATAAGTTGTGGGATGGTCATACGCTCGATCAGCTGTAAGGGTGAATGAGTCATCTGCTTCAAAAGAGTTTAACGAGTCTATATAATAGTGAGCTCTTCACAAAAATTACAAAAGCACATCAAACACAGAAATGTAACACTGCAACAGAGGATGAGACATGCTAAAAATCTAACCAGAAAAGAAAAGTTTTAGGTCCTCATGGGACCTTATTTCAGAAAAAAAGAAATATGTACGGTAGTCAACGGCGAAAGACAAATATTTTTTTATCCCATTTTAATTGCAACATGCATACAAAGATATGATGCTTGTCAATTTAAAACATTAGTTTGCAAGTCAAGAAAGTCTCAGTTTGTTGTAGTTTTGTCGTAGTATCATTTATTTTTGTGTGTAACCGCTCAGTGAACTATATCTCTCGTCTCACACAATATAAGTCACCAACACCAGCTAGCTAGCTAACTGCTATTTTCCACGTACAAATGTAACGTTATCTTACCTGATGCGTTTTACCCAGCGACTCCTGTTCTTTTTATCAGCCGGGAAGAGAAAGAACGAGGGAGACCTGTTGCTGGTGTGAGTTCATCCCAGTATGAAAGGTATCGGTAGCTTCAGCAAGAGAGACGTCACTCAGAGACTTTTAGGGAATTACGTATTTTCACAGTTTTATACTTCAACAGTTTAACAACAAACTGCGACTTTTTGGACTTGCAAAATTATGTTTTAAATTGAAAAAACATGATATTTGTGACTCATGGCGCAATTCAAACGGGATCAAAGCAATATTATTCTCTCGCCGTGGACTACCGTTTATATTTTTTCCGAAATAAGGTCCCATGTTGGTCCACCAGAGAGGGACATAAAACACAGAAATATAACTCACTGAAACAGACTGGGATGAGACATGCTAAAAATCTGCAGAGAAAAGAAAAGTTTTATTTGACCCTGAAATGCAGTGTCACAGTTGTCTCCCTCTATTACAAGCCTAAAACTCTGTTGTTATTTGCGAATATTAATCTGTCCCTCCCTATATCGTTGATCCCCAGCGATGGCCTCTTAAATCATAATCCACTCCCCCTCCCGCCCCTCTATACAGACCCAGCGTTAACATCTTCACCAGGCTGCTCTGCACTTCTAAGCCTGAAGGGCCTGCCGTCTGCACCTTCACTTCCTCTAGAGGACAATCCGGACATTTCTTTCCTGTGTGGCTCCTCGGCCAGCCACTGACCCCCCACTCACCCTGTAACTCTGCTCTGGGATTAGACCCTGGCCTCGTTTGTCATGTCAGCAGGGGAGGATTCGGGGGGATGGTGAGGTCCAACTCAAAATGAAGTTACAAACTGCTGCTGCTGGTAGGCAAGCAGGTCAGAAACTAAGGCTACATCCACACTAATACGTTTTCGTTATAAAACGAAAAATGATCTCTGTCCAGATGAGTGTTTTAGGGCAGTTTCAGAATTTATCTCCATTCATACTACCATGGACAACTGGACATGCATGTGCTGGTGTAAACAGGAAACAGCTCTGGACACGGGACTTGATGCAAAGTGCTCAAATAATAGCTTGCCTCCTGCACATGTAGGCAGTAGTATCATTATAAAATGCAGAATTGAACAGCACAATAGCTGCAAGCATAGACAACAAGGTCAGCAACGCTTGTAACTCGTTATCCATGTTGAAATGAAAACACAGGAGTAGTGTGGACGCTAGGCATAAACGTAGCAAAAGTTATGCGATTTAAAATGAAAACGTACTAGTGTGGATGTAGCCTAATAGTAAATGTTATTTTAGCAGCACGCAGATGGCAGAGGAGTTTATTTTTAAAAGGCTTGGCAGAACATGTCTTCATTTCGCTGGATGATCTGACAAGATAAAGTTTGGACAATGAACATTTAGGGTTATGAAGCACAATTACACCCTAATAGGTTCATTCATTTCTCTTATTTGGACAAGTGACCCCATTGTTCCAGCTCCGACAGCTGGTGTACTGGACAGAAAGGCCGGCCTGTACGTGGTAAACACCCTGATCCCGTCCTCAGCCTCTTCTGCACATGTTCACTCTCGTCCAAAGAGTCTTATCTGACCTGAAAAAGCCCCATGTGCTCTTCAGCTAAGGAAAGGGGTGGAATTTTAGGAAGGACAGGGACTTGTGTGTGGTCAGGCTTACCCCCTATAAAAGGGAATTTATTGACCCTGTTGCTGAGTGTGGTGTCTCAGACAGACAGTGGCTGTTCAGCAGAGCAGTAAGGGGGCCGGAAGTTCCCAGCATTTCTGCTGAAAAGCTGCAGCATTCGTGGGAGAAGGGAGGATGGCAGGACGAGACAATACTCTCCATACAGAAATCACAGGGCGCTGCTTCTTTGCGGTGAGTTTGTAGGCGGATTACAGCGAGGGTATCTGAAGTTACATTCAGGACTGCCAACACTAAAATGTTCTGCTGGAACCGGCGGCGAGGTAGGCACCATTATCTCACATCTCATGAAGAATCAGTTTGTTGCAGTGAGCATTCTGGCATCTATAGGGAGTGAATTCACTTACACCATGTAAAATCGCTAGTTGGAAAGCAGCATGGGAAAGACTGGCTTTGCTGAAGGTGGCTGGACGACCTTGTGAGATCCAGCCTAATCCAGTGCCAATGGAGAGGGGAAACTGTCTCTAGTTCTGGATTAGGGCAGCTGTTGAAGGAGGTCACCCCAGACCTCGTATACATGTCCCAAGCTCCTCCCCGCTGCCGCTCTGATTGGCCGAGTGGAGGCACCACAGAGAGTTCTCGTTGAATGAAGTCTGCCTGTTGATCTGACAATAGTCTGCATTGTTCTGCTCCATCACAGGCTTCAGAATAGGGTGCATTTCACAGGCTTTGTAATGCATATGACCGAGAGTCATCACAGGACATTCTTGTCAACTAGGTAACCATTTTTTTCTATTCCCAGCAAGCCCACAACATAAAGCTGCTGGCGACTGCTGCAAAAAGGAAAATCTTTCTGACTTCTCGGGTCAGATCAGTGTGTTCATGTCTTTCACAAGCAAGCAGTCGATGAAGGCCACCAGTTGCGTCGCCTCACGTCGCCTTCTGGAGACAGAGTATAGGCTGCCATTGTGCAGAAAGTCCACTTTGCATTTTTTACCACGCCATGGTTTTAAAATAGACCCCTTGTCCCAACAGTGGCACACGTTTGAATAAGCCTAGCACAGACCAAACTGGATCATCTGGTTATTGCTGTGTGCGGTCACCATAGTGACTCAGAGCTGCCAATCACGCTGTTCTCAGTCGATACCAGGCGAGATGAGAGAGTTCATTGGAAGTTTATATACTCATCCTCATTGAGTGATGATGACATGTTGTAGGAGAATTATTGCGTGACAGAAATTGGCGGAAAGGCAGCGTTTGCCTCAAAGGTGTTAAATCTGCTGGTGACTTTTCTTCAGCCTTACTGCTGCTGCAAGAGACAAACTCCAACGTGTCACACTTTACTTTTATATCTGGCACATCGTGAGACTGTACAGTATCCCTACCGCTTTTTCAGATCAGTACTGTCATAACAGAACTGTCACACCCAGTATAAACAGCTTGTTAGCATCCTGGAGGTGAACCAGGTGACAGAGTGAGCTCAGGAGTCTGTTCATCTTTATCCCCCAGCCTCGCTCTCTCTGCCAGGCATGTAGAATGCCCAGCTGTTTGGTCTTAAAGTGCTTTACCTCTCTTCCCCTCCTTGGCAACCTGCAGCCCTGGTGCCTCGGCTCACACGAGGCCATCTCTATCATGCCTTACGTGTCTTGCCATGAAAGACAACTCCTGAACTTGTTTGCCAAAGTCAGCACACGAGGAGTAAGGAATGGACTCTGACAACTGCTGCTGATGGATGGGGAGGGGGAAGGGAGAAGGGGTGAAGTAGGGAGAAAAGTTTTAGGGCATGTCCCCATTAATGTGGTTCAATTTGAAAACGCTGTTTATATGTTTTCTATCCACATTAAAATGCAAATATTTCTGTCCACCCTGATAACTTATTTAGTTTCAACATATCCAATCACACTCTCAGTGTTATCATTGACAAATCTGTTAATGTATAAGTCATAAATGTAAGAAGGCTTTTGAAAGTCCCATCGGCGTATGGTCATCCATCCATTGAAGTGGATGTCCATTGATTTTTCACATCCTTTTGATCATCTTAATTCTTCAGAGGCTGTACAGATGATACATTTTAGCTGCAAGGCAACGCAACACCACAATACACAGCACAGAGTCAATAGAATGATCTATAAACCTGTATAAATTCTGACGAGGGGCAAAAGAGTAAACAAGACAGGCAGTATGCAGCCCTGTGGGTCTGCTTTACAAAGCACATCCCTGTTAAAGTCAGAGAACAAGATAAGTATACAGCGTCCTAACCCCGGGCATTAACTTTATGAGGGTTTCTGTGGGGATGAATGCCAAGTTGCCGCTCAGAAGTCCATTACTCTATAACAGACTCAGCAGTCTTTATGCAGGTTTGTTTGTCGTTAAATTAAATGTAAGACACACACACATTCACACACACGCACACAGGGAGCAATTGTGCCATGCCGACCTCTAACCCTGGTGACACGGCAGGAACGGGAGGTGTTAAACAAAAGGGCCAAAGAATGTGTGTATGACAGGTGCAGGGCTTTTTTTCTGTCATCTGAAACATGCGCACTCCCCCACACCCCCCACACCCCCTCCCCCCGATTGTTCTGGACGCATGCTGGGCGGAGTCTAGGAGCATGCTTGTACATCCTGCACAGAGACGACCCACATACACACCTCGTCCCAGCTCTGTTTCCAACAGAAACATTTGGTTCAGTGGAGACTTCCAGGAAACAAACCTTTGCAAAGGCTGAAATTAGCCTCCATCAAACCTGATTCATGTCTTCACTATCAACAAACACTACTGGCAATGAAAACATGCAGGAGGAAACGCAGCACACCAAGCTGACCTATCATTTCTTACAATGTCCCAAAGTTTTTTTTAAGGACGGTGGAGATGGCTATCCCCTATTTCGAGACCCCGACGTATCTACGTGCACCCCTACACACCCTTAAAGGTGCTCTATACGATATCCAGAGCATCAATATAGCAGCAAACAACTATTTGCTATGTAAAGATATAGAGGAGTAATGTCTACATGAGCAGAGAATGAAGTCGCTCTCCCTCTGTGTCTGTGTCTGTACTTTGTTGACACAGGCGGGCCGGCCGCGCATGCTTTTAGTGCATGTGAGCGTGTCCCACTGGCTAGCTCACTGCCGCTGCTCTGCACTGCTCTCATACGGCGATTACAGCTGATAACGCCGTGCCAACCTATGGCGTCATCGCGGAATTGTAACACCCCTCAGGTTAACACCGTCAGCTCTGTCAGCAGTGTTGCCTTTGTTTTCACTGTTAGCACCCTTAGCTACAAGCCGCCGGCTCAGTGTCATGTCTAGAAGGTAACCCACAAATTGCAAAAACTTACCTTCCTAACCTTAAAGGGATAGTTTGGGTGTTTTGAAGTGGGGTTGTATGAAGTACTTATCCATAGTAGATGTATTACTTACCGTAGATGACGGTCGGCACAGCCCAGCATCGAGAAACAGACAGGAGCACTGACACTGGAGCAAAGCAATACAGTACTGTGGACGGGGACGGCAGAAAAACATATTTTAGCCACCTAAAAGAAAGACTCACCTAAAAAATGTATATCCGTTCAAGTGTACACTATATTTAGAATATTTTCCGACAGCAAACTGAACTGAAAATGAAACGTATCTATACTGTTTTTGTCGTCTGAGCCTGTTGGCTTTGGAGAGAGTATAGATAAGTTTCATTTTCAGTTCAGTTTGCTGTCGGAAAGGAGAAGGAAAGGGTTGTCTGACAACAAGATAAAGCCGTGAAAATATTCAAAATATAGTGTACACTTATTCGGACAATGAATTTTTTAGGTGGCTGAAATACATTTTTCTGTCGTTCCCGTCCACAGCACTGTATTGCTTTGTTCATGTGTCGGTGCTCCTGTCTGTTTCTCAAAGCTGGGGGCGCATTGACCGTCATCTACTGTAGGTAATACACTGACTATGGATGCAGTACCTCATACAACCCCACTTCAAAACACCCGAACTACCCCTATAACTCTTCAAGGTCAATGCTTAACCTTAACCATCTTGTGAGAATTTCGCAATTTGCATGACACCTTCTAGGCTCAGTTGTCGCCATGTTGAGAGCTTTGCGGAGCCAATAGAAATGCTCCCAATCTCGCATTTAGCACCTTTAAGCAAATCATATTTAATAACACCAGCAACCAAATATCCTGACTAAAGTGAAGTGGAAAGTGAACCCAGATATATTTTGAGTATCTCACTTTGTTTCAGTGCAGTCCCGTCTTGCTCTGCTGCTGATTGGGTTACACACGCTAGAGCTGCTGCCCTCTTCACTCTGCACAGTAAACGGGACCGTGGCCGCGGCCCTCAGCATGCCAGGTTTACGATTACTCTCTTCGTTAGTCACAGCTACTGGAACTGCTGCCAAGCTCTCAGCAGTTGGTCCGTGTCCCCGCTCTTGTTTTACAATATTTAGATAAGCAGGTTGCCTAGCAGCCATGCTGAATAGACTTTGTACATACATAATCAAACAGACGTCTAGTTATGGCAGATCACTCCTTGTATTATATTGAGGTACAGGCCTCTGCTTGCCCTGAGAGAGCAAAATGGTTTCCCATTGTTGCTTCATTTTTAATAGTTTTGTACCTAGGTGAGTTGAAATTCCTTCCTCTTCACTGAGCGACGACTTATTTTAAGGCCAGTATCTGAGGAGAAAGGATGTTTTATGTCTCTAAATAGGAAATAGCAGGTCTGTAAATACATCGACCAGGGTGGACCTTTGGCACTTGCTGCTGTGCCTGGTGAACGGAGTGCTAAGGTTTCCTAGATGAATGGCAGCCCCTGTGTGAGAACTCAGCCTGCCTCGGTCCACCAGGGACAGTCGCAGGCAGCAGCTCAGAATAGTCTGTTGTTGGAAAAGGTTAGAGGTCGCCGTATAAGAGTCCTGATTGATAAATGGGAGCTTAGCTGTCTATTATCTCACCTTACTAAGTTTATGGATAAATGAATGCAGTAATGCCCTCATTTGGCTCAGTTTCTGAAGGCGTCCGTCCTATCTGTCCATCAGAAATGCCACAATGGCGCTGAAGCACAAAGCTGCATTTCAGCCGTTATTCGATTATCTGATGAAGAACTGCCATAGTTTGATCAAAACTCTATGCTACACAGTAAAAACAATCTTTTATCTCTCTGTATTGTTTATCTTTTTGACTAAATCAACAGCCACACTGGTATTTCAGTTTTGTTTGAAATCCAAAGCTGGACAATGACACAAGGCAGTTTGTTGCCCTATTTCTAGTGGATGTATTGTCCAGTCCTCTATGTTTACCGCTGCTGGGAAAAGTGCCATTTACACTTTGGCGTTGGCTTCGAACAATGGGGCAGATTCCATGAGCTATATTCTGTTGTTTCCCTCACTCTGGGAAACCGCTCTCAGTTCCAGTTATTTTTGGACTGTAAATTGTGGATGATAGATGAAGTATTTCTCGTTCTGAAGGAGACCTTTGGCCCATGGGGACTGGGAGTAACACGATGGTTAGGAAGGTGTGCTCGTGTGCACGTCTTTCTGTGTGTCAGTATTGGCCTCTTGGTCTCAGTGGCAGGCTCTGTTTGCAGACATTTTTTTTTTTTTACAATTTGACAAGCTTTATTTTTAGTTGCTGTGGAATAACCATAGGCTGCTGAAGCGTCTCCTTGACCCAAATGGGAGACAAAGATCCTGTGTGCCATGGGAGAGCAGAGAGTCTGTTATTACACACAACGAGAGTAAAGAGGACATTGTATTTCATAGACAAGGCTGGCCCGCACTAAAAGACTTTTCAAATCTTAACAGATGTTGAAAATGTAAGAGACCCCACACATAACAACATGTTATGATAAATTTAACAGTTTTGTTCCTATAATGTGTGGTGAGAAACGATTTGGCCCAAAACAGCCCACCACACAGTAACAGATTAATTCATGAACAACAAGAGTCCCCACTAAAAGTAACGGAAATCTCGCAAAATCTCTCGCGATCAAACGGGACTTTAGTGTAAACAAACATGGCAGACGGCAGGCAGGAAGAATCAGCGATGTTAGTTTTTGCATTACTTTGTTTGAGATTTTGATTTCTTTGTGTCTTAAAAAAGGCGGTTGCTTACAAGTGGCTAAATGAAACTACTGAACATTATCACGCCAACTCGTCCACCTTTACAGCCTTGTTGTGTTTACTCTCGTTCATGTGACCGTGGTGTAGTTTGTTTACAGCCCAACGTTAGCTTTTTACTTCTGGCGATTGCATTTACACTTCAAAAATCATAAAAGCGGTATTAATTTGTGGAGATTATCTAGCTGAACAAAACATGTAAGTATCATAAACGTGTGTTTGCCACAGAGTTTATTTTCTGCATTAATCCAAAACCCAATGGAACAATCCCATTGGCTTTTTGTCGAGGGAACCAGGGCGATGCTAACTTCCTGGTTGGCCTACAAAAATACGTCATCCCTGCAGCACTCTATTGTACCACAAGATTCTTGCCAATGTAGGTTAGCTGAAAAACTGGTGCAGATTCTTAGTAAGTGACACTGTTAAAAAAAAAATAGATTCCTTTTATAAAGAAATCCTGTTTATATTCAAGAAAGTGTCAACTCAAAGTTACTATTATTGAAAATACTTCTAAAGGAATCTGTAAAATCCTTCTCCTCAACTCTCTGTGTTTGCTGAAAGCAATCAAATGCTGGTCTACTACACAACCTCCCCAACACGGGTCTCTGGCATGCAAGTCTGCTTCAATTAGATTGAGTTTCCCCAGAGGTAAATCAGGTGCTCTGTCAAAGGACCGTGTGTGTGTAGTAAGTTAATTTTAGTTCAATATAAAACATTGAAGTTCAACTTTGCTGAGCTGGTGCAGACTGCATTCCAAACCATTTATGAACATCTGCGGCACGAGGCAGACCGCCTCAGCTGTCTGAAGCTCTGCTCTATACTTTTATGTCTGCGTCTCATGTCAGGGAATCGCCTGAAACAGCCCAGTAGGCTGAAGTTCATTTACACGGTATTAAAGACGGTAACTAAATGTGTAGACCTCAGTCCTGGTAAATCCGGCAGAAGACAAGTCCCTTTGTATTAGACAAACCCATGTAATGGACATCACTCGTGTTGTTTGAGTACTCACAACCGTGATGTTCCAGGAATTTCAGAACCTGAACGCTGGTACATCTTCCTGCTTATCTGGTCGTGTCAACAGAGCCCAGCAGGCTCACTCTCAGCTCTGTTTATTTACCCAGAGGGAAGAGTGCTTATGCAACTACTACACCCCACGCTGCTAAACTCGTCAGCCATGGCCTCCACAGTTGACCCTCAAACCCCGGTTTCCTGTCGGGGTGTTCAGGACGCCGTTCGGCATGTTAAATTCTGTGCTGGTTTCCCCAGCGTCATCACTGCCATGGACACAGAGAGACGCACACACAGCCTCAGCTTTCTTTCACTGCATGTTCATAACTGGGATTTGTTCATTTACTGAGAGTGCTGACAAACACATAGCTGAATAACAAGGAA
Source organism: Sebastiscus tertius (assembly GCA_916701665.1). NCBI lineage: Eukaryota > Metazoa > Chordata > Actinopteri > Perciformes > Sebastidae > Sebastiscus > Sebastiscus tertius. Next base: position 12,660 of record CAKAOH010020620.1, read on the forward strand.
TGCGGCGTGGAGAGATCAGTTTCTCAGAGTGGGAAGGCCTCTTTTCGAGGCCAGGAGCAGTAAAAAGATGTAGGCTCTGGTATGTGTGGGGTGGTATTGACTGTTTGGCCTCTGCTTTGAATGCCCCATTATTCACTAGGCTTCCTTCCCATGAAGTGTTGCGAATCTAATCAGTCTGCAAGTCATCTTCTGATAGTAACAGGGCCTCACTGTGGTGTCTCAGACTGTAAACACTGCTCTTCTATATTGAATCCAATCCCTGCAACATATTCACACATTTTTTTAGACATACTTATACAGAATTTTTTCCCCTAAATTTCCCCTGTCGTCTTCTTGTCATCCCAGGTGGGTTAAAAATAAAGTATAAAGCCAGGTTTCCACCAAAAGTTCCCGGGACTTTTTTTCCCTGGAGGTTCCTTCAGCCCACTGTTGTCTGTGTTGTCGTGTGTTTCCACGATATTTACTGATGCATATATTTACTGATGCAAGTTGGATGTGATGAATGAAATGCAGAGGAGGTCACCACACTAAATCGGCAGTTAAGTTCCAAGAGAAGTTCTAAGAGAACTTAACCACCGTGAAACAATCAGAAAATAACTTTTATTTCTCTCATTCACAGCATCGTTGCGCTGTCTCCCTCTTCTAATGTTACCGCTCGCCCTCGCGATCTCTCTCTCTGTTTTTCTGTCAGTCTTTGTTTAATGAGACAGGAGGCCGACAGCAGAGCCCAACTTTACTTTCAATGTTATCAGACAAAGAGAAATGTTCTCCCTTCGTCCTAAAATGGTCTTAAATCGATACTAGAGTACTTCCTTGTTTATGAGTGAGGCAGTAGTTGAAGCCGTTGAAGTGCCGGTACTGTTTGTGTGTTTCACCAATCAACGACGGTGATCCCTGCAAACTCCACCCTGAAATTTCCGGTACTTTCAGAAGGTACTACCTCCTGACCAGGGCCTTTTTCGGGGGTAAAAAGGCCCCGAAAATGTTCCCGGAACTTAATTTAGACCCTGGTCCCTGCGGTCCAAACGCAATGAGTTCCTCAAAAGGTTCTTAATTCCGGGGGAAAGTTCCTGCGGTGGAAATGGGGCTTAAAACCACCCTTCATGTTGAGTCCACTAAGGTCAGGGCTGCTTGCCTGGTGTGAGGGACTGGACCAGATGGCTTCCCAGCATAGAGCACTGGGACACATGGGAAGACAGTATGTGAAAGGCCCCTATATCCTCCCCATGCTCTTTCTATGTTTATTACCTGGCTGTTAAATCAACCTACGGAGAGCCTGATGCTGGCAGCACATACAAGAGGTGTAGATTGATGCTTGATGAACAGGTATGTCAAAGTTACTCAAGGCTTTGCAGTTAAAACGGAGAACAGCTGTTGTAGGTGACATTGTAACCTTGGCAGACCTGACTGGCACCACACTCCTCTGTGTCTATTTCTGAGGCCGGGGGTGCACACACACACACACACAGGGTTGATTTGGCACACGAGGAACTAATGTGGGGTATATGTGGTGGACACCCTTATCCAATGCTAAGCTCCGTGCCCCTTCTGATCATTGCAGGTAGCCTGGACAGCAGGCTCCCTGTCACAAACAACCGTGACAGGGAGCAGAAAAGCTTCTCAGTCCTGAGAAAGCTGGGAAAATATCCAAACCTATGTCGGATTGTTGTGACACTAATTCCTCTCCTCTGGCACTTTTCTCTCAAAGATGTTAGGCTGCAGTTGGGTGGGATACTGAAGAAGAGACCTAACCTTGCCAAAAACCCTCAAGTGGTCATTATGAGAGACAAGAAAGGAGCGTGGTGATTCATTGGATATTTTGAGTCCTTTCTCTGGCTCTGGTCTCAACATCTACTGTGTCTGAGACTGGGACTTGCTGTCTGTTTGCAGTGTTCCTGTTCCCACATGGATTTGCTGGCACAGTTAAGGCCTGCATTGGGGAACTAGATCAAAGGAGACATAATGCAGCCCACTTAAGGGTAGCATGACCTGGATATACCGCACCAGCAAACTGCAGTCCTCTCTTATTTGTCAGACATTTTTATTGACCCTGATTTTATGTAGGTAGCTACAAGAAGATGCGCCGATAGGACTTTTTACAAACTATCGTTATCAGCAGAACTGGACTCCGATAGTGGCCAATGGCTGCGCAGCCACCACCAGTCATGCGGAGACGTACATCACCGTTTTGCATGGAGGCTCCATACACAAAGTTTATCTCTCGAATATATAACACAACACTATCAGCTCTTTGTTCGCGATACAAGAGAGGCAGACAGGGAGAAAAATAAATCATTCGCTGTTATTTCACTTACCAATTTGGCGTTCTGTCTTAATAAAAATAATCCAGCCACTTATCTATCCATTCATGAATTGAAATCGCTCACTTTAGGATCCTCCTTACCCTGGGAACATGCACCAACATTAATGGTTTGTATGAGTGGCATTTAACAATGTACAAGACGTGCAACAGGAGTAATCCTGGCCAGTCATACTGTGAATCACAGAACAGCGCATCGTCCATTGCAAATAAATAGAAAATTTTGCTTTCCATTTTTTTTCCAATGATGTATTCCACCAAATCACACTTCAGGATATTCTCTTACGAATTATTCAATTCTGAGTGACAAAAAACAGATTTATTATAAATTATATATACAAAAGTAGCCCGTGGCCGCTGCATTTTATTTATGATGTTGTATTTTATATTTAAATTTTTTCTTAAAAGCCTAACCAGGGACAAGGTCTGCAAATTAGCTACGGCTGGAAGTCCTATATACATTGCATCATTTTAATTAAGTGTAACAATACGTGTATTGTCCCTGTCAAATAAATAAAAAAAGAAATAAAGAAGATATCGTCCAATTAATCGGCTTTTAACTATCTTTATTATATCAGCCTTTAAAAATCTACTATTGTTCGACCTCTAGTAGCTACAGCACATACCTGTACTATGGGGATTCAATTGCAATATGCCACACACTTAGTTTAACACAGATAGATGGTGTCCTATAATTTCTCTGAAATTCAGTTCATGGTCTAATTGCGTGTAATTGGTTATCCCTCTTATCTGTGCCTTCTGCCTGTGTACTTTTCTGCAAACTAGGTTGTTTCTTTTACTGTTTCTCTCTCTGCCTCTATCTCTATTTTTGCACCTCCCCTCCTCTACACTGTCTCTCTTTTTTGTTGTGTGTGTGTGTGTGTGTGTGTGTGTGTGTGTGTGTGTGTGTGTGTGTGTGTGTGTGTGTGTGTGTGTGTGTGTGTGTGTGTGTGTGTGTATTGTGCTGAGCTGGCTTTTGCCACTCTGTGATTGTAGTTCAGCTCTGTGGTTTTTGCGTTAGTAGCACTCGGTCGGAGCGTATGCTTCTCTTTGGGGCCTTGCTGACTCCGTGCCTGGTGTCTCACCGAGCGTGTCCACCTGTCCCCTTATTAAGGAACCGCACCATCACTCCTGCCGCTCCATTGCCTACCAAAGAGATGACATCATAGCTAACACACACATACACACACACAGATGGATGCATGTAGGGGACACAAACATTGACACTCCATATGGGCATTGTTGGGCCTCTCAGTCTGTCAAACAGTGTGAGTTGTTTACTGCTTGTCGAGTTGATTAGTACTCAGGCGTGACCAAATCCTGTTGGCGGATAATCTGTTGTCCTTTTCAGCTGTCAATAATACTTTGCCTTCTTTCTTCTCATTCAGCTCTGATTGGGTGGAGATCCTGGAGCCACGCTCCCGTGAGCGTATGTATGTGAACTTGACCACCGGCGAGTGCGGCTGGGATCCCCCCTCAGGCGTTCCCGTCCGCCAGGCAGACGGCAACCAGTGGTGGGAGCTGTTCGACCCCCAAAGTGGCCGCTTCTACTACTACAACTCCACCGGGCGCCGCACAGTCTGGCATCGACCCCAGGGAGCCGATATAGTGCCACTCTCCCAGCTCCAGGCCATGAGGCGATGCAGTGAGGCCAAGCGGGCCGCAGGGGGCGTGGACAGACAACACCACCACGGGACCACGGGGAGCGTCAGCAGCGTAGGGAGCCAGGGGCGCTTCACACCTCTGCCCGAGCCGGACGGAGAGAGCCCCGTCCCCAGAGTCCCGGAGACCAACGAGGAGGCTGCCAACCTGGAGCTGGACCCGGCGGTGGATTGCAGACTGCAGGGAGACGGAAGCAGCTCCGAAAACAGCATTGACGGCGGAAAAGACGCACAGAGGTAAGCGTGACCAAACTCCAGTAGCGTCTACAGTAAGTCTGGAAAGTGCTTAATCATTAGTGGATCAAATTACCAGGAGAAAAGTGGGGAAACGTGATAGTCATCGCAGCATGTGGCGCAGTGAGTCGTAATGACTTTCAAATGCTTCTGCTATGAGAACTCGCAGGCTTATTTTGACTTTTGACCACTGAAGCCGAACTCAAACTGCTTTTTTATTTTCATTCTCACTTATCTGAACATTCCATATGTCCCATGTTTCCATACGGTTGCCTGTGAACCGTGAGCAACAGCCATTTCAGCAAATCGCTACCAAATGGGGAGAACGGTCAGTTGTATTAGAGAGCACGACACCCCCCCCCTCCCCTCTTCACGCTAGGGTTACTGATGCAGAACGGCCCCTAACAGTAAGTCATTGAGAGACCCCATCATGTGCTCGGCCTCGTCCAAACCACCGTCTCTTCCCTCCGAGCCAGATTCCAGACGTGCCACTTCTGTTTCCCCTGGCGTAGGGCCACCGAGGCCGTCTTAGTGTCCCTCTGTGTGCTCACCACCACCCCTGCCCCCGCTCTGCCCCGCAATGCTCATTTAATTTTCCTAAAACAAAACTAGGCCCCAGGCCATCAAAGCCTGCAACGCCCCTTATGGGTGAATGTGCATGCATGAGAGGCATGTGAGAGAGTGTTGTCTGTGGTTAATAGCAAGCAGAACCGCCACATTCCAGCTGCCTATAAACAAGGCGGATCCTGCTGGTTTTCAGACGCTCTGCCGTGGCGACTGTGGCTCTCGGGTTCCTCCTGGCCCCCCCGTGTACCTCACCTTGGCCCATAGGAGGTCTCTCCTCTGACCCTCCGATCCTTTGGGATTACGTGAAGGTGGAGGGGGAACTAATTGGTCAGCCATGGCTGTTGAATGACACTACTGGAGGCCGCGTTGCGTTGCCTCTGGTGTGTATGGGGAGTGTTAAAACTCCCTGCAGGGTCCCACTTTGCCTCCAGTGATTCAAGCCTTTTCTGCTTCTCCTTAAAACAATGGCCAGCTGTGTTCCTCAGAGGAAGGTCTTTAGCCCCTCAAAGGCTTGATACCCTACTTAGCCATATGGCCCTTCGCATGCTCACCAGCCTCCATCTCTTAGCGGGTAATTAGAAACCACCACAAAATGCACAGAGACGGTGGAATGTGACAGCTCAAAATGGATGAAAACAAACTGTGGGACATGCTTGTCTTCAGATAGTGGCCCGCCTTATTGCTAATGACAAGGATCAATGGGTAAGAGAGTCATGCTTACCAACCTTGAGACCTCAAAAATAAGGAGGATTTCTAAACCAAAGCGGGGAGGGGGGGGTCTGTGGTTCCTCCCCAAGAATAATTTGAGTTACAGAAACTTTGTTTACTGCATTCTGGTGACTTTTAAAGAATGAAAATAACAAAGTACACTGCAACAACATTTTTTGTTAAATAGGTCTACTTTTAATTTTACTTTAATTCTCAGGAAAGAAAACTGAATAATTCACCACTCTGGCGTGAATCTCTGTTATAAACTAATATTCATCGAGCACACGTTTTAAACATCAATATCTCAGTCGATCATGTTCATTTAATTGTGGGAAGCCAAAATTGTGATAGCGATTTGACATTCGATTAATTGTGCAGCCCTAGTTCTACTGCCGTCCGGGTGGAAAAAGGGCTTTTATACACGGTACAGTGCCAGAAACAGGTTGAGATAGCGAAAAGGAAAAAAAGGTGTGAAAAATAGCCATTAATTGTGAGAAATGCGGGAGAATTGAGACCCTGGGAGGAAACCGGGAGAGGGCAATGAAAAACGGGAGTCTCCTGGGAAAATCGTGAGGGTTGGCAAGTGATGAGAGCAAGGGAGAGAGTTTAAATGAAGAGCTGGTTTGAGGTTATCTAATTGTTCTGTCCCACCCAAAACAGAGGAGTGTTAGGGGCTTTCATGAGAATGTCTTCTTCCTTTTTATGATCATGCTACTTCTGGTTCTAACTTTTTTTAGCTCCATGGAGTAACGGGGTATTTCATTGTTTGAAGTTCCCCTGTGTTTGGTTTCAACGTCTCGGTTCTTTTAGACATGTCCTCACATGTTCTTTTTCTCTTCCCTTTTTTTTTACTCTGTGAAATTTCAGCTGAGGTGAAATGTTATTAACTTATGACCTTTTGAAAAACAATGCTGTTCTTTGTGGAGATGGGACAATCCCTGTTCTTCCAACGGCAGTTTCCCTTTGTATTGGGGCTATTAATAAATCTGTACATAATAGATAGAAGAGTTTCCAGAGTTTCCACACAACACACCCTGCATGTTATTCTAAGCACAGGTTGGTTGATACAGCTTCCTGTTCTTGTCTGTCTCTCCCCGTCTTCTCATATCTTTGAATTTGTCTGTGTTGGTGCTTAGCACACTGTGTCGACTCGAGTGCCAAATCTGTTACACATTGGCCAAGTCTTATCACATGTCCTGGGAATTTCTGAACCTGTAGAGCTCATCAGGGAAGTACCGTGTTCTCCAGAGGTAAACATGTCAGTCACGTGTTGTGGTTATGGGCACAGGAAACTCTCTCTTTCCATGATGTAGGACCTAAAGGTGTTACACATCAACTAGCTTATAACATCTGTATTGAATTTCACCCACCTTGTGTGTGTCTGCGTGTTGTTGTCATCAACCAGATAACATCTGTATGGGATCTGTGTGCATATGCCCGTCCTCGCTGTGTGTGGGCTCCTCTCCGCTGAGCTTTTCATGTTACAGGAGACCTGCTGAGGCTGAGTGGATGTTAAAAGTCTGTTGAGGACACATGGCAGCGTGGTGTAAGACTACCCAGAGGTGACCTAAGGTGGTTCACATCAGGGTCACAGCACTCTTTTGTCTTATGGGTTAGCCTGGGGGCGTATAATGGACCACTAAAAGGAACAAAGGCTCTCACTTAAACCCAGTTGTCCCGCAGGGTCAACCGAGAGCTTTCTCTTAGCAGGAAATCTAGGTACGGTGAATGGAGAAGGACACCAAATGACTTGTGTGTTCCCTCTCATTTAGCCCCGTAATTATATAGCGGTGCACCAGCATTCAATCTCAGGCAGTCACGCTGACATCACACACTTAAAACTCGCTTTTCTTGATTGTTGACTGGCTTCGAATTCCTTTAAAAAGACTCAGAAAGAGTTGGTTACCTAAAACCTCAGCTCTGTCTGGGTTGTGTCATTGTTTATTTGTATGTACTTATACCCAAGTTGAATCAGCTTCTATGCGTTAAAGAGGAGACAAGATAGCTGACTTTATATGAGTGTGCAACAGGTTTAGTTAAAGGAATGTTTAAGGTTTAGTTTCAGTCTGACTTAAGGGAAACTAAAGGACACATGTAGAAACATCCCCCCAAAAGTGACAATTACCTGATCACGTAACCAACTAAAAAACAGAACTGGAAACGTTTTGTTTTAATTTCTATTTTAGTTTCTGTTTGAGGGAAGTTTCAAGAGACTTAAAAAAAAACAAAAAAAACATGCGCATGAAAGCAAAAGTATAAAAAACAGCTTCTCCTCATATGCTTCAGACTGTCTGGCTGTGAGTCAAGCAGGAGAAATCACCAGCGGGTTTATTTAGGAAGCGAGGGGGCGTCTTATGGGGTAGATAAAGTTTTTAACTTTTTTAATGAGTCACACATTGTCTGCATGTTTACTGCGAGAGCACAAGCCTCTTGTGCTTTTTCATCTCCCGCCACAAAATCTTTTACGCACACTGGAAAAGTCATGTTTCATCTCTACACTCGCGGTGTGGTAAGCTCATTTTCCAGATGGTGTTTTAAGTCTGCCTATATATTTTTTTTCCTTTGTGAAAAAGTTGCACTTTGAACTTAACGTACTTTAGTCTGGTTAACAGTGACAATGTCCTTGTTTTGTTTTTATCTCTGCGTTGTTTCTGCACTCTTTTTCCTGAATGCTAAGTTTATGGTTTTCTCAAGAACTAGATTACAGAGCTGCAGTTTTACGTGCCTCAGTGAAACAGTGGTTTCAAAACCTCTTTTGTTTTATTTTAGAAATCCACTGCTGTTACAGTTAACTCGTCTATCTGGTGCTGTGGTGCGGTAGAATATCTCCAACCAGTGGCCTCCGGCGTGCAGCTCTGACTGCCTCAGCTGACTTGCAGCATGCAGACATGGTATTTTTCAGGGTGCTGCTTACAGGGTGTCATTCTTTTCTAACGGGACATTATTGTCTACTACCATATTGTTTTTCTGCTCTTTTGTGTCCCTCATCTTATCTCTGAAACTTGAGACTGACTGGAACAGGTTTTGTGTGTGCGATCCAGTTTTAATTATCATCCACACAGTGTGCTTTAACTCCCTGAGACCCGCGATCCCGACCGACTTTACTGTCTTTCAGAGGCTGTAGCAGGTTCAGTTTTAGAGCTAGAGTGAAGGTACGGATGTCATATGAAAGGAGGGGTCAAAAGGTTTTTGAATGCAATATAAATGTGTTATTTCACCTATTCTAAAATGGTGTATATGAATATTTCTGCATACTGGGGTCCCTAAACAGTCTTGAAATTACATAAATTAGGTATGACTGGAAAGCTGAGACTCTTGTGGATCCAATGAGTCCAATTGTAATCATGTGTGATGATGTTAGTCCCCATAGTAGCCATTTCATTGTAGTGAGACCATTTTTGGAAACTTGACCTCACTGTATAAAATGACCTAGTGGTCACCTCTAGGATAATCACAGCCTCATAAAACTTTACAACCACAAATTACAGACCTAGAGCATTCAGAGGATGGATGGCTTTCCTAGGCAGATTGACAATGAAGAGATTTCTGAGCAGTTTCCAGAACAGAAGTGCTCACCATCCAATCGCCAAAAAATGCAATTCTTGCAGAAATCTCCAAATATCAAAAGTTTTTTAAACCAAATCACAGCATGGCTTTTTCTGTGGTGTTCCTCAAGGTCTTGGTGCCTTAATGTGGCCTTCTGGAGGGATTATTGATCATTTTTTATCAATTCTCAAGTGGTAAAAAATGTGTGTAACAAATGGTATCAAACCCAAAATTGCTGCAACACCTTACGAGACATAATAGAGCATGGGAATGGCCATCGTATACTTCTATCATAATGTTCTAAGCCCTTATACACTTTCATAATTTATTTTAATTAAATAATTAGATTAATGACTAGTGACACAGTGCTGAGCTGCATCTCAAATTAATCTTCATGTTCCCAGCTTTCAGATGATGTACACCACTTCTATGTGACATCTACTGCTGACCTGCTATCTCCCCCTAAAGACCCCCTGTACCCCCCTAAAAAAGACAAAAACGAGTTTATTGTGGGTCTCAGAGGGTTAAAGGAATCTGTCCTCACAAAAAGAGTTTCATATATACTTTCAAATTCCAGAGACGGGTCTCTCTGGAATCCAGTTGGGTTTGGCCTCATCCTGTCCCTTAATAAAAAATTATCCTATTGGCTGTCCTCCGGATCAGCCCAGCACTCCTCTGGGGGGTCGGGCTGCGGGAGCCAAAGACATGCACAACTGGTAGACATCTTGGCTCAGAGGAGGGAGGTGCGTCAGTTCAGCTGTTGCAGGACAGCTGGCTCTCTGGAGGTGCCTGACAGGAACTAAAGTGCTACCCACTTTTCCTCAAGCCCCAAATGTTCTGCTTGTTCAAAAGTGAGAAGGAAAAATCAGCTTTGAACGTTGGTGAAGTGGATACGACGCTGTCCTCAGCGAATCTTCTTTTGTCTTCTCAGTTTCCTTCCTCTACGCAGATCGCAGCGATCCCATTGGTTTGTGCTCTGAGGTGTTTGTGCAGCAGAAGCTTGGCCTGTGCGACCTCATTTCCTCTTCCTGTCCAGCCAACGTTAATAATAACCCCTGTTTTTCAGACCCCACTATTCCCAGTGGGGTATATTTAATCCATATCCCTATCCGCCAGAGTGACTCAGCTGATGGCTTTTCCAACAACGGTTATTCCAGTCAGGAAAGTAAGGAGAGACAGAACATCTGCTGACAGCAGAGTCCCCGTAGTATATTTAGTCGGTTATTGAGACGACCCGACCACAGCGATGTTCAGAACAGTGACAGAGGTATCTGGGTCTGTGTTTGTGGGTGTGAGACACCAGAGCTGTTGAGACTAATTGAAATTTGCTGACCGTTAAGTTGATTTGCAGCCACAGAGGCCAATCAGATTACCCTGTTGGTTTCCGAAGGGCCTCTAACTTCATTTCATCTTCCATGTCTCTGTCTTCCTAAAGGTCTCACATGCTAGCTGCAGGCTCTGAATGAAGGGGTTTGTAAGTGCATAAGAGCCTATTTTTTATGTTAAATGCAGTACCTGCAGGGTTTCTGGACAATAGTCGTTATTGTTTTGTGTTGTTAATTGATTTCTAACAATGAATAGATACATACTTCTGCATAAAGCAGCATATTTGTCCACTCCCATGTTGACAAGAGTATTAAATACTTGATAAATCTCCCTTTAAGGTACATTTTGAACAGATAAAAAATGTGTGATTAATTTGCAATTAATCATACTTAACTATGGACAATAAAATCCTGTAAATATTTAACATAAGCTCTACACACCCCCACATTTACTAGTATAACTGTTTATTTTTTGTCATATACACAGATTCACAGAGTGAAACAACACATAAGCTAAAACTAGATGTCTACCAAACCTTCCCTTTTCAACCTTGAGTAACTTAAATCTAAACTAAACGTCTACAGACAAACAGACGTATAATATGCATCAATTAAACATATTTTCAAAGTCAGATTGCTCAGTGGGTAATCATGTGTGCTTGAGAAAGAGTTGAAATGGAGATTATCTCTTTGCAAACAGCAAGAGATTTAGAAAAATCTGTGATAATTATCTCTTTTAACCTCTGTATATCATCCCCACCTTCAGCTAACATTCAACACCTGACAGGCACGGCTACCAGCAGGCAACACACCCTTTCTAAACAACTTTCATTATAGTAGAGTAAAGTCCAGGCCTGCTCAGTGTTACATAAGATCCTGTCTGTGTTCCTGTCTGACTCTGGAGGCTGAAGATGGCTCTTTCAGGTTCAGCCTCGTCCCTATCATCTTTCTCCCCCCCATCTCTACTCGCGCTCCATTGCTGTTGTTGTTGGAGGCGTCTCCGTGACGATGGCACAGCCATGCATTGTGTGAGGCTCCCCACGCTGCCACAGAGGCCCCTGAATGAGCCCTGAGGAATGCCAGCCTTCCCGCTCATTCCCTTGCTGCACTCTCCCACGACTAATCCCCACCCCTTCTCATTTACACAAGCTCACACCCTCCTCTCTTGTCTCTCTAGCTCTGTTCTCCTGCACCCCCCCACCCTCCACCCCCACCAGTCATCTCCCCACTCTAGGCCTGTTATATTTTCTATCCATTGTACTGTTTGTCTCTTTTGGTTCAGGGTTTGTAATCATACTTTATTTGGTTGACCTGAGGTTTACTGATATGCTAGTGTTCTAGCTGTGTAACGGGATTAGAGGCTTTTGGTAAGAGATCGAAGACACTGTAAAGCCTTACTGTTGGCTCCCGTCCCCCAATGTGATGGCGATGATCGTAGCACAGAGCGAACTCCCCGCTGACATCCAGTATAATGTGCCAGCGCTGGAGGGGGTGAACATGCTAGACCTTTGCTGAGCCTGAGTGGGACAATGGTGGGCAGACAACAGAGACAAAGCCTGACAAAATCCCTCTCTCCCTACACTGTGAGCTGGACTTCCTCACAGGCCTATGAGAGTGTTCAGTTTCAGTCCCTGAAGAATAGGCTGTTTAATGTTGCTACTGAATTTATCATGTAGTGTTTGTATGGACAGGAAGGAATAGTATAGAATCATACAGTGTTGTGTTTTTTGGGCATTAAGATGGCTACATCCACACTAATATGTTTTTGTTTTTAAACGCATAACTTTTGCTTCGTTTATGCCTAGCGTCCACACTACTCCAGCATTTTAGAACCAGTGGACAACCTCTGGGTCTGAAAAGTGAAGTCAATGCTGAAGTGCCTTAGACTTGCATTATTTCTAATAGCCAGCAGGGGGCGACTCCTCTGGTTGATGACCCTAAAATGAGCCTACTTCTCACTTGATTTATTACCACAGTAAACATTGCTAACATGAGTTTATGGTCTCCATTGCTAGTTTCAAGTCTTCTTCAATACAGCATGATGTTCATTTAGTGAATTATGGTCCCATTTAGAGTCAAATAGACCATAAAGCAGGGGATGCTTTAGGGTGTGGCTTTGCTGTGACCTTGTGATTGACTGGTAGCTACCACAGCGTTGGTATGGGAGTTGTCTGTTTTTTTTGTCTTACAATTTTAACCCTTTCACATTGTGTTTTTAATTCTAGAAAGTTAATTATAACATTTTGGTCACCTAAAAATGTCTTATTCAGGCGTCCGGTTGTACTTAGCTCCACCCTCTCGTGTCACTTCTGGTTGCAAAAAAACAAGATGGCAATGGCCAAAAACCAAAACCGGCCAAAAGGCCGAATTCAAAGCTTCAAAACAGCAGTCCACAAACCAATGGGTTACGTCACGGTGATTACGTCCACTTTTTATGTACAGTCTATGTTTAGAAACCCTAAAATGGAGACCTTTTGAAAACGCTGCTGTAGCCGTTTTACTTTGAAAACTCCGGGGTCTCATTTTAGTCTGGACGGGCAGAAACGGAGACCGTTTGAAAGCGAACGTGATGACAAAAGTACATATGTTCTCTTCTTGATTGGGTTCCCGATTCCGTCACACCCCTATCACGTGACACTTTTTTACGGGTAGAAAACAAACAACATCAGCCGTGATTACGGTGCAACTTAATTCAACATGGATAACGAATTACAGGCGTTGTTGCGGTTTCAGGCGTGTTAGTATGGTCGGAGATTATTTCTAAAACGGTGCTAAAATGCTTGAGTGTGAGATCATTTTCGTTTTAAAACGCCATTTTAAAACTAAAATGTATTAGTGTGGATGTAGCCTAAGGCCCTACTGGGGTCTAAGAACATAGACGTTCCCATGTATGATGTGAAACATTTTGTAAAGCTGTATATAAGCTCCCTATAATTAAGATTTAGCACATACTTCCGCCCGGGGCGCAGTGTGTGAGCATTACATGAGGCATTTCCTGTTTGTGTTACATACGGGGAAGCCCTCACTCCTCCAACCCTCCAGAGGACCTCCTCCGACAGGAAGTAGTGGTCACTACTATCTCAGGGTCAGTCCTCATATAGTACGTCACCCACCCACAAAGAACACAGAGGACAGATTCATGTTGTTTTTTTACAGTCGGCCATTTCATGAACCCCAGATTTATTTATGTGTGAACAACACGTTTTGATTTGTTTGTGGATAATGGAAGAGGAATCTTGATTATTGTGGTTTTACGTGTGAGGTCCGCTGTGTTCTTTGGCCATCCAATTATCAGAAAAGCCTTGATGTTTCGCGTGTGAGCTGTTCCTGCCATAGCGAACCGGCGCTAAACGCTCAGCTGCTGAGGTGGGAATGATTTTGTGGCATTCGTATCACCTCCTCCTGCTTGACAGGACCGGAGTGAGAAAACATACACCGTTTCAAAGAGTACTAACAGTGGCGTCTCATGTTTACAGCTGTCACCTATCAACCCCCCCTCTCCACCCCGGCGTGTAACCACTCACACTTGCTCGTAACAACTAAACAGTGGTGGTTTGGGATGAATCCCATCCGTCAGGAGCTTCTCGTCTTCACACGTGTCTGTCTGTGTGTGTGTTTTGTGTTATTTAGGCAGTAAACCTTCAAGTCTCAGTGAGGTTGTCCTGGTGCTGTGCCAGGTGGCTGAGATCCAGCTGTTTATAGGCCCTGTATGGATGCCGAATCTGTGGGACCGTTTGAAGACGAGAGCCTGTTTACATTCAAACCGCTGAGGTGGTGTGACTCACTATAGACGGGGGTGGCACAGGGCCCTGAGAGAGAGAGAGAGAGTAATGCTGAGCTGTAGCTAGGAGGACTAAAGGAAGTTTGCCGTTGGCTCGAGGTCCTCAGGGGAATTGTTTCAGCATTGTTCCAGAGAGATGTGGGGAGGAGAGGGGGGGTCACTCCGCCTCTTTCCTCCTCCCTCTGCGTCCTCTCACTGCCGTTACAGCCCAACTAAGTCGTATTGCTCTTCTTGGAAAAAGGGAAGCCTTTGAACACTTGCTCTGGCTCTACACTTATCTGTGTTTATGTTTGGATTTACAAGGACAGAAGGTGATCCGATTTCATCTAATTAATTACCCCACTGACTGTTAAGAAGAAGGTAAGTCTCCTTTGCCTGCTGTCAAACTTATTTACCTGTTTGATTAAGAGAGGAAGTCTACTGAGCTTGTATGTTCTGTACTGCGTCACATGTGTCCTACTCGGGCCAACTGTGTTCTGTGTTCATGTGCAATAATGCCCGCTTTAAACACACTCATTGGTTCAAGGGGGCAAGTTTTTGATCAGCCGAGGAATGGGAAAAAAGGCCTGATTGCGGGGGGAACATTATGAGGGGACAGCCGAGTGCAGGGCAGAGCAGCGTGACCAGATTGATGGCAGATTGTTTTACGTCGCCGGGATTAGCAGTGGGCCGTTGGGTTTGAAGTTAGCCCAGCCGCTCAACCAAAAGGAGGAGAATTAACCTTTGGACCCGAGTGAAGATATTCTCAGCTGTGAACTACTGACTTCCCTCAGATCAACCTCTTTTCATGTGGCCTGCTGGTTTACTGTCTAAATGTTGATTCAGTGATTCAGATGGCAGCCTTTTATGCCATGTGAGAGTCATACATAGAAGAAACCAACATCAGCTGCTTCACAGACACACAACTGCCAGCAGTTATTTCTAACATTCACATCCACACATGTTGGAAATGTGGAAGTTCAAGGTTCTAGGTTCCTTCAACAAAGCTCATAAAATATGTATATATAAAAGGGGAAATCACACAAGTAAATGTGAAAGAAAAATGATGATTTAAGGCATAAAATAGTGCAGTTAAAATCAATTTAAACATAAGTAAATATAAAATGTAGGGCTGTCAATCTATTAAAATATTTAATCGCAGTGAATCTCATGATTGTCGATAGTCAATCGCGGTTAATCGCACGTTTTTTATCTGTTCAACATGTACCTTAAAGGGAGATTTGTCAAGTATTTAATACTCTTATCAACATGAGTGGGCAATAAGCTTTCTTTATGCAAATGTATGTATATATTTATTATTGGAAATCAATTAACAACACAAAACAATGACTAATATTGTCCAGAAACCCTCACAGGTACTGAATTTAGCATAAAAAATACGTTAAAATCATAACATGGCAAACTGCAGCCCAACAGGCAACAACAGCTGTCAGTGTGTCAGTGTGCTGATTTGACTATGACTTGCCCCCAAACTGCATGTGATTATCATAAAGTGGGCATGTCTGTAAAGGGAGACTCGTGGGTACCCATAGAACCCATTTTCATTCACACATCTGGAGGTCAGAGATCAAGGGACCCCTTTGAAAATGGCCATGACAGTTTTTTCTCACCAAAATTTCGCTCAAGTTTGGAGCGTTATTTAGTCTCCTTCTCGCAAGCTAGTATGACATGGTTGGTACCAATGTATTCCTTCGATTGTCTAGTTTCATGTGATACCAGTATCTTCAAAGTACATAAAGATATGGTGACAGTGCGATGTGTTGTGTTCAGTCAGTACACTCAGTATTTTTAGGCACTTGGTTTGCACAACACACACTGGAGTTATTGTCTCATGGCTTTGACAAGGCTATTATGACTGCCAGACTAAAAATGGAGTAAAGTCTTTGGAGGTCAGTGAAATGCTTGGAGAGGAATGTGTGGATTGCTGCTGCTTTTCCCAGCCCTGTCAGGTTTGGATTTTTTAGAATAGATGAAATATAGCGAATGGCTTCATGCCTATGTATGATTATATATGATTTAGTGCTTTTATGGTGCTGTCTGTTGACTTTTGGGTGTTTATTTTGACTTTATATATATATATATACTTTGTTGCTTTGACTGAATCTCATTCTGTTTATGTTTTCTCCTTTTTTTAGAGATGCTTCTCAAAGATGGCAGCCTGTACCTGGTTCTAAGGCAGCCATGTTGGTGAAGGTGAACAGCATGAGCCGTAGCCAGCCCATCCCAACCTCGCAGCAGCAGCAGCAGCAGCACAGTGCACACAGCAAAACCAACACCTTTACCCTGCACCCAGCCAGCAACAAAACCCAAGGAGGACACTCTACCCAGGGATATAAAACTGCCCCTTCTGGCAAAATGGCAGCTGACACACGTCAAGCTCATCACCTGAGGAAAGCTAGCAACGGCAGCTTCTGTTTGGTGGCATCAGACAGCAGCCATCCCAGTCCGCTCCTTCACAGGTCGCAGACCAGCACGCCATGCCCCGTCTCTCCCCAGTACGGTTGCACTACCCCAATCTACGATGAGCCAGTTACAGAATGTCCCATATATGATGAACCGCCAACAGACATGGAGGTGGAGGGAGCGCACCTGTACAACGGACAACCCCTGTCTCGCCTCACACCTACCCATAGCCTCCAAAAACCCAGACACCTCCAGCACCCGGGTTCATCTCATCCTGGGTCCAGACACAGGAGGAATCCCTCTGCCTCTGACTACAGCCCAGCTGGTCTGGAGTGCATCAAGCACATGATCAACGTGGACCCCAAACAGGGGCTCCTATCTGGCTCCCCCGTACCCACACGCACCCCTTCCCCTACCTCTAGGCAGGATCCTGTCCTGACCCAGCCTCAGCCTCAGCCACACCCCCAGCCCCAGGCCCACTCTTTGCCCCAGGCTCGAGGCCAGATGAGGGACAGAGAGCCAGGGACCCCAGGCCCTAGTACACTGGACAAGAAGCAAAACTGGCGGGTCCTTGAGGCCACTGTCCAGCGTGCCATGGAGGCACGACACAGCAGGCAGAGCAGCCAGGCCTCGCAGGACTTCCCCTCCTCGACCCCCCAGGCCACGGCAAACTATCAAGACTCTGGTTACTCCACCGGCCCCTCCCCAAGTCTGAGAAGGAAGAGCAGGAGGAGGGTGGGAGCCGGCGGCGGTGCAGGAGGCAGGCCGGGGTCGGTGGGCAGCACCGGGGAGCTGTGCGCCCTCAACGAGAAGCTCATGGCCGAGATGAGGGAGGTGGTGAGTCGCTCCAACACCATGAGGGAGGTGAGAGCGGGGCTGGACCCGGAGATGGGGGAGAGGGTCGTCGTACCTCGGACGCGCTCCCCTGCCGACTCTCTCAGGTGGTACGGAGGAGGGACGGGGGGGTCAGCAAGCAGGTGCGCATCACGAGAGGAACTCACCGGGGCTCCCCGGTCATTGAGTAGGGCAGGTAACCATGGCAACCCTGCGCTGACCCCTCTGGAGATACCAGGGAGGCAGAAAAGGACCTTTGAAAAGGTGGACACCTTGGAGATGAGTGTGAATAGCCAGGCCAGCCTATCCTCACCAGAGACCCCAGGACCGCCCTCCCAGGTAACCCCGCCCCCTGTCATGTGTGTGTTTGTGTGTGTGAGACAAACAGCGAGAAAATAAATTGTGTTAATAAATCAGAGAAAACAGCTAATCCCATATCATGATACGTTCCTGTCTGATTAAGAGCTCAGCTGTGTCTGTGTTATTGTTGTGTGGTCTGTTTACCTCAGCCGGTTTGCTTAGATTCAGCTTTGTTTGGTCTGGAAGTGCTCTGATTACTGATGTCTTTCCAGATTCACTATCAGGTTAGACAAGAAATCAGTCTCACTGACTACATTTACATGCACAAAATATTCAGTTTTTTACCCTTATTCCGAAAAAGACAATATTCCTACTCAGCTGTTTACATGGCTAATGAAAATACATTTTCCGCTAATATTCCCGTAACCTGTGGCGGACTTGTTTGACTGTGTGAACACAGCCTCGCTCTTTCATTCCGTCAACCTCCACAGTGCGTCTGAAAAGATACATACTAGTTTTTATTCACACAAAAGTATGTTGAACAATAGTCCACATATTGGGTATGTAGTGCATACTATGTGATTTCAGACGCAGTGTTATTCTATTGTAGTGTTCTCAATTGTGAAACATAAAATGTTCCCATATTTTCATTGTCTGTGGAGCAGTTCCAGACTTTTTACCCTATGACATCATACATTTTGAGTTTTAGCACTCGTTTAGCACTTAAGCACTTGTTTTTGGATTTGGGAGAAAGTTGTTCATGTTTACTAATATTTATGGACTGTCTTAGACCATAGAAATAACAAGTATGAATTTTGAAAATGGGCGTAGTTCCCCTTTAAGCATTTGGGTATTACAGGAATTTTTAGCTGCTGCTTTTGTATTGTTTAGTGTGTCTAGTAGTCCTCAGAGAGCTGTAAGTGGAAGAAATGGACAGATTGTGTGGCTGAGCAGAACAGAAACAAAGCAGATCAGACAGCACAACATATTTGGTTATATTTTGACTTTGCAGAGCACTAAAATACAAAGAGACACATGTGGAGAAACCACGGCGATGGCTTATCTTAATGCCAAGGGTCCTTAAAAAGGTGCACATGATCGAAGATGAAAGAACTATTTGACTTCTCATAACAGTTATATAAGTAGCAGCATGTGGAGCCGGTTCCAAGATCTGCTACTTCTAATCTCCAAATCCCCTCTTGCAACAGAATCACACCCCGTACCCCAATATTACATTATGGTGTTGTTTTCAGAAGCAGTCCCGCTGCACTTCTGCAGCTATCATAATGAATGTGTGGTTCAACGGGGAGCTGTGGGATGAAAACAGTAAGGCTAATCTGTCTCTTTGAAAAGAGCATTTTGTGAGTAATTCCCTCTTACATTCCAATCTTGAGAGCCTAAATGTCCCCGGGACATTAGGCAGTGGGCAGGCTGGGCACTGCTGACTATAATGGCCTCAGTCCCAGCGTTACCTGTCATCCTCTTACCACCGTCCATCTGCCCTGCACCACAGGTACTGTATACTCACATGCCAGCTCTGTGCTTGGGCATCTGGGGACCGTGCCAGGCCAGAGAGATTCAGGACATGGCTTCCCCCGGTCAGGAAGGAGGGCCGCTGCGGCCCATATGGCCCAGGCTTGGCAGGGAGATGAGGAGGAGAGGCAGGCTGGTACCAAGGCGTATTGGTACCAGTGTAGCTTAAGCATGTTAGACGACAGCCAAGGAGCAGTGAGCGGGCCCCCTAAGTCTGTCCTGGAATGTTCCTCAGACCTGCTGTTATATCACTCTCAGATTATGGCTCGCTATGTACGAGCAGCTTTATATTTCCATATTTGAACATTGTGTTCTTGCTGAAAGACCTTTTGAACTAGCTTGTGGAACTGTCCATTTCCACAAAAAACATGAATAATTCATGTTTTTAAAGTTTTCCACTGTTTCACTGTTGTGTCTCAGTCAGTCATCAAAGAAGTAGCAGCAAAGAAAGGTTTTGCGTCGCCTCACTTCGCCTTTGTCTTGGCAAGTTGCACTCGAACACACCGCAAAGAGTACAGATGATGGCCAACTACCACGTACGTTCTGTGCCTGCGTGAGAGGAAATAACTCTCCACACCAGCAGGCGGTGGTAGTCTGTATTCGTCATTCAAAAAGGGGAAACGGGAAGATCTGAGGACGGCGGATATACAAACCGTTGTTATGATACGTACATGAAATAAAGCGGCGTTTGCCGACCATTTTCACACCACTCTCACTCACCACTTAGCTTTATTCTAGATGTCCATGTCGTTGTGAACATATCTGTGTATTGGAATGATCAGATGAGATTAAGATGAAAAATGACAAGAGCCTTCTGTGTGCGCACTCTCAACTTTACTTGTTGGCTTGCAGACTAGAGCCAACGGTGCAGGACACACCGAAAAAACTAGGCAGACGGAGGCTCACCGACGGCCCCAAACTGTCCGACGGCTG